>PVJA010035119.1:0-22059 GCA_004027025.1 Myocastor coypus
TTTTTTTTTTTTTTTTTTTTTTTTTTTTTTTTTTTTTTTTTTTTTTTTTTTTTGCAGGATGGGGCTGAAACTCAAGACGTTGCTTTCACCTGCCAGGCAGGCACTTGTGCCGCAGAGCTATCTCCCCAGCCCCCATATGCTTGGCAATTTCAAACTCCTTCCTCTCTCTGCTAGTCTAACTGTATAAATCTACTGCTACTTGTTCTAAGACATTATTTTCCTTATCCCATAATCTTTACATTTTATTCCACTGGCCTAATTCTCCAGAGTTTTAGAACGTATTTCTTTTTTCCCTCTTTCCTTCCTTGTTTTCCCATGCATCTATGAGCAAACTTCCAATTTTGCTTTGATTCCTTACTCTAACCTGATTCCTAGTTTTCACTGGAATAATTTAGGGGATATTAGAACTGGTGTTGCATTAAGTATTTTAAGATATAGAAATCCTCTTGTCCTCATTTATTGAATATAATATATGTATGTATTATATAATATATGTTTAAAATATTAACCTGAAAACTTTTGTATTATATAAAAAAAAAAAAACGAGTATAAACATTTTTACTTGAGAGGGCTTGCCAGGAAATTCAGTTGTTTAAGGTGCCTGCTTGGACAAATTCAGGCACAGGGGACCACAGTTCAATCCTCAATTCCAAAGGCTGAACCCGATACGCCCTTAAGGCAGCCTGAGCCAGCCCCCTCCCCCAAATAGAATCATTCTCAACTCAAAAAAAAAAAAAAATACTTGGTGTCTTGTCACAAGAATATAAAAAAATCTCCTATTTTCTGTTCTATTTTAATTGTCTTGTATTTTAAAGAGGGGTCACAGGGTGTACAGGGTCTCACTACTACATCACACTCATAGTGATCCACCTGTTTACAGCCTCCCAAGACCTGGGATTACACGCACATTTCACCGTGCCCGGACTCCGGCTCTGGTTCAGTGCACCCTGGGGCAGAGCTGGCAGGGCATGTGTTGCCAGAAATTGAACCCTGGCCCCTGTGCTTACCTAAGCAAGTGCTTAGCCCACTGAGCTATATCGCCAGCCCTTCTATTAGTTTTCAATACTAAATAATAAAGCATATGCCATTGTGAGGATTTTTCCTTCTTTGCTTAATTTACTTATTACAAGCTGGAAGCACAAATTCTTCCTCTGCGTCTGGATGCTCACACATTTTGTAGGGTGTGCTTGTGTACATCTTCTAACAACATTAGCCAGCATCTTGCTCAACTCTATTTCTCGACTAAATATTTTCTTCGTTCAGGAAAACATTAGTAGTTGTTAAGAAATTCTGCCTGCTGTGTGTGTGTGTGTGTGTGTGTGTGTGTGTGTGTGTACTAATTTTTCATCCTTCTAGTCACCTTTTGACTGTTTTTTGTTTTGTTTTGTTTTGTTTTTTTTTGTCTTTTTGAGACAGGGTCTCGCTGTACAGTTGAGACTGGCCTTGAGCTCAGTTTTATAGCCCAGGCTGGTCTTGAACTCTCACCGATCCTCCTGCCTCAGCCTCCCGAGTGCTGGGATTACAGGCATGCGCCACCATGCCCGTTGACTGTTCTTTTTCTCAGAAATATTCTCCCATGCTTCTTTTTATCCTGTCACACTCTCCTTTCCTCACCGTTCCATGCATTTACATATTTCTTGTGCTGAACACCTCTACTCAGAAATGCTAGTCTCAGCAGTAACCATTCTTCCTTTTAAAGCATCTACTTGATGTGTTATTTCCAAAACAAGGAAATTGCTATGTGTTGGGGGAGGTGGTTTGTTGCATTCAAATATCTTTCAAGGTACTCTTCCTTCCTTCTTTCCCTTCTTCCTTCCAAACCAAACAAAACACCTTCAGTTTGTTTTTTCATCTATCCCTGGGCATGTATCCTTAACGGTAACCTGACCTTTCTCTTGCTGGCCGTTGTCCTTTAAAGGGGCGGTTCAGTTCTTGTGCTCCTCTCTTGATGGAACTTTTCAGGGCAGAGCTTCTCCAGCTGATGAAAGGTATAGTATTATCTCTGCTCTCTGTCTTTACTAGGCTTCTCTTCCTGAGACAGTCAAGAAAGCCTGCCAGTTTTCTGTTTTCCCTGAATTCTCACAGCCTCAGAAACAGGGAGGGCAGCCAAACTAGTTCTAGCGTGGTCTCTACTGCACCAGCTGACTAAGCTCGCTCAATTTTCCCAGATTTCTTCTGTGAAAGGTTTCACATGTTCCAAAATATGACTGGGTGGGAGAGTCCATCTCAGCAGCACATAGTACAGTATGGTGCAGCGGAAAATAATAACGAACACAGTGCGCAGCCTGCGCGGGCGCCACTTCTTTCTCCTCTCTCCACTCAAAGCCCACTGTTTTTCAGATGACCACACTCTCATGTGCTCAGTGAGGAAGACCCTCCCTCTGCCTATGGTGGCTAGTCTGGATTGGCAACTTAATTGGATTGAGAGATATCAGGAAATTTAGCAGACTACACTTCTGGGTGTTTCTGTGAGGGTGTTTTCAGAGCTGGTGGACACACGTGTCAATGAAAGGAAAGGCGAGAAAAAGAAGCCAGGCAGCACATTCAAGCTCAATTTGCATTGAGTACATGGCAATCAATGTACATCCTCTTGGGTCTGGTCCTCTGGAAAGCCTAACTAAAGCATCCTCACATCTTGGCTGACTCATCGGTAAATTGATGACTTCAATTCTCCTACCAATATCTCGCTGAAACGTATAATCATAGCTCTATGTCCAGAGTAGGTAGACTGGTGGTTTCTAGAAAACATTTTCTCATTAATAAAGAATACAAACTGTGGGAAATCTGTTTTATTTATTTATTGGATAGCTTTGTATCTTCAGCAGCTGCGTGCTAACTTGATCAGCATGGATTTCATTCCTTTTTTTGCATGTGAATTACCCAATATCTACTTATTTAAACAGTTCAGATTTTTTGATGCTTATGGCTAAACCAAGCTAACACACAGTAGATAAAAGAGAATATAGGCTTTTTTGTTGTTGTTGTCGTCTTTTGGAAACAGGGTCTTTACTCTGCAGTTTAGGCTGACCTTGAGCTCACTTTTGTAGCTGAGGCTGGTCTCGAACTTACACTGATCCTCCCATCTCAGCCTCCCAAGAGCTGGGATTACAAGCGTGCACCACCATACCCAGCTTAGACTTGGTTATCAGATCTAAATATTACTCTCTCTCCAGTTTATTTGGTCACATGAAATTTTGTGTACAGCAATAAAATTTGTATGCTTTGGGAGTCACAGTTGGCATTACATTCAATGAGAGAAACATTGTTGTACCTATAGTATCCTTATGGACACACACACACACACACACACACACACACACACACACACACCAGTGTGCACGTGTGTGCACATGCACATTTGATAATGATATATGGTTATCTAAAGAAGTAGGAGGACCAAACATTTACTGAGACTTTGAAAAATACGTAACAAGGGCTGGCCACATAGCTCAGTTGACTAAGAGAGTGCAGCAGCAGGGGTTTGATCCCAGAATGCCATGCTGGTCCCTCCCCCAGGGCATGCTAAAATGGCTATTGAGACTGGGCATGGTGGCGTGCTCCTGTGATCCTGAGCACTTGGGAGGCTGAAATCAGGAAAGTCGCTGAGTCCAATTTACATAGTGAGACCTTGTACTAAATACATTAAATACATACATATATCACAGATGACATCTCACATACATTATGAGAATATGAAAAAGGTCACTATACACACAGTGAGTGTGTAGGAAGACATTACTGTGTAGCTCCTAAACAAGTTTTAACATGCTCTGCGTTAGAAAGAAGTAGCCAATGGCCTGTAGATTAATCATGGCCGGGGAGTGGCCTCAGGAAGAGCGCTCCTCCACACTAGCAGAACACACTGACTTGCACTTTTCATTGGCATGAACAGAAAGAATATGGGCTTTTTTTTCTCAATTTCCCAGAAGTGGGTCAAGAAAGAAGAGGCAGAAATCATAAGAGCTCTCAGCGGCCAAACATAGAAACAGGAGGCAGATTTTATTGAAAGTATTCATTTAATGTCTCCTTAATGTCTCTTTTCCCCATTTGTCATTTTCAGTGATGTAATATAACACAACAGTTAATTTGTTTGTGGTACAGGAAATGCACTCTTGATGGAAAAAGTAATCCATAGTCTCATTATTTACCATGTCTTCACAAGCACATAAAGCATATGAAGTCATTTGATATGCTGACTCTACATTCATTTCTGATCTCACTTCAAATGAGATCTAACATGTGATCATCAAACAGATGATAAAATAAATGAACAAACGAGCATGGGAATGTATGTTGGTCTAATATATCTTCTATACTCAATGTCTATTCATAAAAAAAAAAAAGATGGTTTAAAGTTAAAAGAAAACTATCTTTTTCATGGTGTTCTTTTCCTTGGGGAACTATTTGGGTTTATTCTAATAGTAAACTAGAATCCTTGTGAACTTTAATCTAGAGCAACAGAGCTTGTTAAGAACATTGCTGTTTCCTGTTCCTCTTTGTCAGTTGGACTGGAAATCTAACCAGCTCCTCAGCCAACACTGCTGTCCAGCAGGGAGCATGGACTCTGCATTCTCTCCTAGCTCTGATCGCTATACTCCTTTCCCTAAAGCAGTATGCAGAGCTGGGGGCGGGGGGAGTAGCTCAGCAGTCTACTTTGCAAGCAAATGTAAGAACCCAGATTCAATCCCTGGCACCACAGGCTCAGTTGGCCACACCCCCCGGTGCACGGAGCCTGTGACCCGCTCAGGGTTCCAGTGCTGGGGAGGCTGAGAACAGGAGGATCACTAGGACTTTGAGCTACATAGTGAGACAGTGCACCAAATTCATAAATTAAACAAAAAAGAAAAGAGAAAAAGAAAGTATAGCCTGTAGCACATCATCTACTAATGGTAGGAAGATGAGTAGTCAAAAGCTTTTGAACTGTCCTTGAGAATTCACCTCTAAAACACTGACATTTTGAGATGGTGGCTTCCAGATTTCTACTCCATTTAGAAGGTCGTGAATGCTCATAACATCCCATCCTCTCCCACACCGATAAGACATATTTTACAAACATTCTACTATATACTCTCTTCCAAGTTATCATAAGATGACATCAATCCAATTTTGTACACATCCTCCCTGTCTTTACTTTAAGGATTTCATCTTTCTAGCTCACTGCTATGAGCTTTTGGAAGAGAAGATCGTATAAAACCTCACTGTTCAAGTGCCTACACTCTTGATCTCGAGAAGACCTTCAAGGCAGTGTCACTCTTCTTTCCTAATAATCTCGTCCTTTGACTGTGTCAGAAACAGGTCTAAACACCTACTTTCCTGTCATGGGCATCATACAGGCCCTCTGCAAGGCAATTAGCTAACCACATGCCAGTCTGTTTCTAATTTTATTAAGGATGAACAAGTAGTATTTTTACTTTCCCATCCAAGGTGTAGTCACTCTATTCATCACTAATTCCAGTCTTATCTTTGCAATCTGTGATAAAAAAAAAAACCCTCTTTAGGCTACAATAGTTTACAGAACTTAAACATTGTATTGGACATTTGCACTCAATAGTGGCAAGATTAGGCAAATCTTGCTTGTGCGAGCATTTAGGAGGCTGAATGACATTCTAAATTGTGTGACTTGTCTCTCCCTTGCATCCCACTTTCAAGAAAGACAATTTGATTGAAGAAGAAAGCCTTGAAAAGGCAAGCCAGGAAACAAAAGTTTAGTTTCATAAAGCCCATTAATTAGCTACCCATGTGCATCTTAGCTAATTAAAATATTTGAGTCTCCATGTATTTAGTTGCAGAATAAGAGTACCCTATTTAAAAAATTAATTTCAGCGCCAAACTTCAAAATAGCTTTTGTCTTTTTCTCCTTACTCTTTAACTTGGTATCTCCCATGAGCAAATGTTGGAGAGATTGGTAAGGAGAATAAGAGTCACCTGAGAAAAAGCACAGACTCTGCAGTAGTGTACCAAACACTAACGCAAGAAACAACGTTTTGTCTTTGAGATTTCGCTGTTGAAAAAATAATACTAAAAAATTAACAGAAGTGCTTTCACCTTTGCTCTAGAGTATTCTATTGTTCAGAAATTTAGAAACACTAGCAAGCTTTATAAGAGATTTGGACTTCTTTCCTCTTAAAATTGAATAGAATCCTAGAGGCAATATCTTTTCTCAACAAGCTTTCATAAAACAGGGTTTAAACATCACATGATTATATATGCAGTCCGACAAAAACTATAAGTTTACATAGATACCTGGTGAATTTTATGTCATCATTAGTTGGTTATTGAAATGTAACATGTAGTCATTTTTCTGTTGCTTTGTTTCATTATACTGACTACAATTCTAAAGAATTAGGTGAAAGAATAAAAAACTTCTCTCTCTATGGTCAATATCAAAAATTTTACCACCAAAAAGATCTACCTTAACATTTACAGATTTCTGTATGACAGGAATAACATGGCCTTCACTTTAGCAACTAAAATTAAAAAAATGCTCATGAAAGGCCCAAGAAAAATTCTTTAAATACTGTGGTTGTTGTAAATTATGCAGGCTCCCATCAGTTACACCTGGACACTTCGACAGTGAAATACTGCACTGCCATGTCATAGAATCCTTTGACCTAACTGAAAAATCAAAATTCGTCCTGCTTATTGTCATCTCTGCCAGCCACCTCTTAAGAACACCTAGCATTCTTGAAGGTAACCCTATCGAATACATTCTGGGCAGCTAATCTTCAGCTCTGATCATGTCCTCCCAGTCACTCCTGAAATGCAAGTTGATTGCCTGTGTATGAGAAAAGCATTGCTCTCAGTAATGCAAATCTATATAAAAGAGTCATAACACACCTGCTCACCCTCCAGAAGCTCAGAATCTGTATGAGCAAACACAGTTTATATATATGAAAGAATAAAAGGTGATAATAACTGATGATAGCCCATTTTAACTCATGTAGCTCAGGCAACAAAGGTGTTCAGAATTTGAAAAAGTGATACAACAATGAAGACCCTTTCACAACTCTCCCACTGACCCAATTTGATGCAGAGTGCTTGTCATGTAAGTCGCTATATTATTCAGTGGTCACTACTGGCCTTTTTTGTTCACAGTCATCAAAGGAAACAATATTGCAATTCTAGCTTCTCCTTATTGACCAATCTCTTGTTGCTTTTCCTGTCTTCCCTTTTCCTCTCTTGGCCTTTATTTAACTGTTTGTTATCTGAAAGATACTTGTCTAAAGCTAGTTCAGTGGTCTTTTCTGGATTTCCTAGGGGCCATGAGGGTACCACATCCTTTCAAAAGATAATTTTAAAACCTTATAGTTTATGTAGAAAGATAAAGAAAACCTTGATTTTCTCATACCGAGGTCACTTATGCTGATACTAGAGGACAGATTTCATAGTAAGAGTGTTTGGAGGCACTGATGCCATATGGTTCCTGTAGCTGGGAAGGGCAGCTGAAAAGCCAGATGACTGGGAATAGAGAGGCAGTAGAATGCACGCTGGGAGGAAAATTAAAAGCAAGACAATTCAATAGAAGAAGGGAAGAAAGAAATGGTGAAGATTCATAACAGACGTGGTATCAGAGATGACCAGTAGCAAACAACAAAGCAAAGAAAAATACAAAGTTGGACGTTACTGTTCTTATGTGATTAACTCATTTTAGCATATATCTTTTCATTTAACGTTGCCCACAACCAAAGAGCAGGTTATTCTCTATATTTTAAGGTTTTTTTTCTCTAGTCAGTAATGGAATGATATCCACAAACCCTGGGGCATAGAGAATTTCGTTAAGATCCATGATTCCAGAAATTACTAGAAGCATTTTTCTAATGTTAGAAAAGAGTTGACTAGAATGAGATCAACATGCATACACACACAAGCACAAGCACACATACACATACCTCTAATGTCTTAAAGTCACTTAACTACAAATCCTTGAACATTAAAACTGAATAAAGCAGCTGGTACTACTGATATTTCTAATATTAAACTCATTCTGACTTTTCATACTTAACAAGATTACTTTTGCATAAAAGTGAGAAAGCTTTTGTATTACTCTTTAAAATATCACAGGCATAGAGAAACAAATAAGTTGGCAGTATTTATTTATTATCCTACAGTTCCAGCATTTATAGCCCTGGATATCAATGAAATCAGGTGTAATTTTATGATATGGATAGGTTGACATCTGAGAAATTTGGAACTTATATCTAAAATTATATGAACTTATATTTAAAAGCATATGATAATTGAGAGAAAAAAATAAAATGTTTCTCTATAAGAGAATGCATCTATCGATAAAATGGAATAAACAGTATAGTCACTTGACTAATGGCAATGTCATCTAATTCAGCTTTGCATATTTATTTAAATAGTCTGGTTCTAATAGACCATATTGTTAATCATAATACGCTGGATTAAAAACTTTTAAATGATTTTTAAATTCACATTTAAAGTTCTTTAAGAGAACAATCATTCATCTATGAGAGATTCAATCATTTCAGCACTTCATTTTTAAGTTAAAATACAGACACCTCCATAATAATTCTATAGAAGATTCCAGGAGACATTTGAGAAGCCACCTACATAAGCATTTTACACTGAAATATACTCAGAGGAATAAGAATTGCAGACGTTATAAAGTCAGATATTTTCCTTTTCCATCATTTCTGCCATCAGTTCTTGCTTAGGGAGAAAGCCTTTAACTAGGATTAAAAATATCAAATGTTCTAATAGGTGACATTAAGTATAATGGAATCTTAAGGGTGAATTAATTTTGTGGCTTCCATTATCGCTGAAGATTACTATCTTGGTAACTGGCATCAATAATCAACAGAAGAAGACTTGAATAATTGGTGATCAATCATGACAATTGGGTGACTTCATCCTTTCCAGAGCTTAAAACCTTAAAAACCTTATTGAGGAAAAAAAAAAAAAAGTAAATAGCTAAACATAGGTTGGCAAGAGTTGAATTCACCTGTTTAAAAGGACAGTCTAAGCTTCCATTTCAGATTTTCATTATATTATGCTAATAAGCATATGAGAACTTTATAGTCTTGGTAGTTACTCATTCAAGACTGTTTCATATCACTGAAAAGTAATACATTTAACTACTAGTCAAACAACCTCATAAAATTTTCAAAGATAAGATTTCATAAAACTTGGACGGCAGTAGGGATGAAAAAATTTCATCTTAATGAAATTCCAAGACAGGCGTCATATTTCTGTGGGAAACAGTTTCACATGGAAGTTACTTCACACTGAGGAGTCTAAATTAAGATGAATGCATCTTGGAGTGAAAGCCTGCCATGGAGGGGACTTCACAAATTCTCTCCTTAAGATCAGCCCTCTATGAAAATAAAAATATTTATACATCTATTTAGTCAGTGACAAACAGACAGGAAAACCATCTGGCCATTTGAATCAGTGTAAATTGCCCAACCACTCATGTGAAAAGAGAAAGCTAGTCAAATTAAATGCTTATTTTGTTTTCGAGCTAAACAATTGTCCTAAACTGTAATCATAAAATCCACATTTGCAATATCAAATAAACAAAAGCAAATTAGGGAAGAAAACTTGTTTTTGTGTAGTAATTGGCAGGAGGATCAGCATTTCAGTAGATCCAATTTCCTAAACCTCCTCATTCCTGATAACTCCTTCAGCCAGCGAGGTGACACACCAAGAAGAATAAATTATCTTAAAGCCAGAGATAAGCAAAGGCCATTTGGGGGTTCTGAGTGCACTATAAATAGATGCAAAACGGTGGTAGAACCAGCCCATCCAAAAACTCCCAAGGATTAGCCTGTGAGCGCTGACTCCTTTACTGTTGTTAGCTGTGATTTATCACAGACAGTAACAGAGACACAGCCTTATCTGTGATAATTCAATGGCTTAATGGCAATACCTTTATCTGGAGGTCATAATTAAGCTTGTTTGATCAGGCTGAGAACAAGCACCTGCACTGTGCTTTAGCCCTCACTCTTGCTTTTGGTGTCAGGGGTATAACATAATAAGAACATCACCGAAATGGCATTAGTAATTTTGTTCAAGTGCTGTAACAACTTATTGCTTATCCATAACACAGACTCTCTCAAATACTAAGAATAACATGTGCCAAATTTAGAGATGTCTGTGCAGCTTAAGAGTTGTAAAACACTACATTAGCTTAAAACCAACACAAATTGGTTTGAAACCATTTTGAGTACACAAGAACATCACTTTGAACTACTAAATGCTATCCCTATTAAAAGGAAGATGAGCATGTATTCTATCCTATAATTAAACCATTTTAACAAATGTTGCCATCTCTTCTGAAGTAATAGAAATTATAGGCACTGATTGTAGTAGATAAAATAAATTGTGCTCTTTTGGAAGTAGTGGATGGACATATTAAATTTTGAGAAATACTTAAGCCATTTAATATTTCAAGAAGTTATAGTTACTTATTCCTTTAAAATACTTAGCATAATTTGAAGCAGCTACTACATGTTTCTGAAAGGAGATAATGTCATATATAAATTTAATAGTGCTTCTAGTTCAGATCAAATGATGAACACTTGAAAACACAAGGAAAAAATATTCCTCAGCTTTTGAAAAATATATACTTATAGTTATTGCATATAAATATTTCATTAAAATGTGTACAGGAAAACTTTACTTAGCCTAGATATAAGTAGGTGCAAATCTCAAGGTTTTTTTTTTTTTTTCTTGTTTCAGAACTTTTGTTTGTTTGTTCATTTATTTTTATGGCCTGCTTAGCCTGCCCTGAGGGCGGGGCTGGAGCAGCATGTGGCACTGGGGATCGAACCGCGGTCCCTGCAGCCGCCCAAGCTTTCCTAAGCAGGCGCTTTAGACCATTGAGCCATCCTGCCAGGCCCAATTAAGGTATTTTAAATGTAAAGTGTTACTTAACATTAACTTTAGGATTGTATCACTTTTGATTTGTCTATGGAATTAAAATTTTTAAAATGTTTTTGAATAAAATAATTGTTTTGGCAGATACCTAAATACTCTGGGTTCAGTTGATGTTTGCATCACATAATACATGGCCATGGGCAAATTAGTCTCAAAACATTTCTGTATTCTTTTTTTGTGAAAGGAAAGAAACAGTAACACCCATTGAAAGTGTTGAAAGTCTTTAGTTTGAAAATTCATTTGGATGCTGTGCGTTGCTTTTTGTTTTATCTTCAGTCTTCCCATACAACAAGATCATCTTGATCCCATTCCCCAGCCGCCCAGCACCAGGATTATAAGTGCACCCCACGGCACCGTACTCCTGCGTGTGCATTACACAGGGCCATAATTCACAATGAAGCCAGCACTTAGATCACAACACCTCCTCTAATCCTTTCTCATCTTCACTTAGTCAAAAGCATGAAGTTGACCACTTTATAAATGATAACAGGAATGTAAGAAAAGTAAATCCTAAGACCAAGGAAATACATGAAATCAAGACAACACTTAAAAGTAACAAATCAGTTCAACTTCATTATCTAATATGCTTATAGAGAGCCTCCTCAAAAGCTTGGGGAATAAATTTGTTTTGCACTGTTTTGTCTTTATGATCAAATCCTGCTAGTCACTATAACTTTCTAGAACAAAGTACAGAATGAAATCTTATATAAACAATGTTCGATGCATGTGTTAACATTTACACATCTATGTGCATCAATATGCTATTAATTTTTTACTTAGTATTGCAAGTAAAGTATACTTTCAGACCCTGAAGACACAATTGCAGCTAGTGAAAAGGTAATAAAGGATCATTTAGAGGGGCTGGGGAGATAGCTCAGTGGAATAAGTGCTTGCCTGGCAAGCACAAGGTCCTGAGTTTGATCCTTGGTACCATCAAAAAAAAAATAAAAAAGAAAGAAAATGTGATGAGACACAATTGCAGCTAGTGAAAGGGTAGTAAAAGATCATTTAGAAATAATAAGGATGCAATAAAAAATAATTCAACATCTGCAAGATGATGCAAAGATGACAAGTCTTGAAAGAAAACAAATTTCAACCCAGACTGATAAATCCTGCAAAATACTCTTTCAAGTTCAATGGAGAAGCGAAATACTTCCAGGACAAAGAACAACTAAAGAATTTCATGATGGTAACGTCAACCCTGCACAGTTTACTAAAAGATATTCTAGAGAGGGGTCAACATAATCACAACTCCATGAAGGAGAACAGATAGAACTCATCAAATAGGGCAAACAATTAAACACAGGAGAGAAAAAGAGACACACAGCAGCAGTCTTTCAGTTATTCTTTTGTATACAACAGCAATAGCTCAATTTCACAAGTGACACCTGGTCACTAGTAAGCATCATGGACACTGTCCATGTTCATGACATACTAGAATTTTCTGTGATATCCTAGCCCCGAATGATTAGAAATTGCGGTCATATATTTGCCATCCCAGTATTTGTGCTGTGTTTTATTCTTAGTAATTGTTTGCTGTCTTGAACACTTTTACTTAGTTGACATTTTTGTATATATTAACCTGCTCAAATACTATGTGAGTACTCTGAATTGATTCCAGATTCATACATATGATACGCAACATTCTGGCCTCTAAGTTGGACTCATGATTTGATTTAAAAACATTGTTTTGAAATATGTAGCTTTAATTAAGTTAATATTTAAGTACTTTTTGCATATTATTTGTTTATTTTTTGTTTTATGATTTATACTGTATCTTTGACTTACAGTATACTTATAAGACATGTTATATTTTCTCCTAGTATTAGAAGCTTTAAAATGTATATGTCCATTTTCCATTGACTCTATATTGCTTTTTCCTTCTTTTACACACACACACACACACACACACACATAATCACACACAGACACACATACATTTTGAAAAAATATGTATATAATCTGACATAAGATTGATACTGTTGTATACATAATCTAATGTCCGATAATTGCAGTGGGTTATTGGTAAAACTGGCAATTTTAGAAGCTATTAATTTAAACCCTTTATAGATCATCATTCTAATCTAGCTTTCTGTTTTATGCCTTGTGGCTAAACTTTTCTGCTGGGTGGTTAAAGGCAAATTTAAGCAAGACCTGTATAGCAAAACATGTAACTTTTGTATCTCTCAAAGTCAGTCAAATCTCCTCAGGACTTACTTTGAATTATGTATACGGCTACTTTCTCTTAGTTCAATGAGAAGAAATTTGGTTGTACCAATAATGATTTGAAAAATTATAAAACCTACACCCTGAGCTCTGTGTAACTAGTAGGAGGACAACAATATGCATTGTATCAAATATTTAAATGTACTACTAATGTGTTTTGAAACTGTCACAGTTATAAATTGTTATTTCCTATTAAAAGTAATAATAAAAATATTTTAAGACACCTTTAAAAAGATTGATACTGTTTTGTAAAAATCTTCAGTGAATTTGTCTTTTTTTCTTTTTTTAATGACCTTTTAAATGGGTTGATTTAATATAATTACATTTTCATAGTTCTGCATAACTACCATTTTGAGAGTTCTTTATTCTTTATCCAGGACCATGCCGCAACTTCTCTTGCATTCTAGATTATGGCCTTTGTTATTTTCTATATGCTACATTTGGAAATTTTAAAATATTTCCAGTGTCTACAACTGAAAATTATTTTACTTTTAGTTTTCAACGATATGTTTGCTATGTATAAAATTCAATGAGGGCAGATTTTTTTCTTTAGTTCTTTGAATTATTAGTTTAGATTCTTACCCACTGGCTCTTCTTTTTCTAATGTGGAATAAGATGCTATTTAATTTTGCTCCTCCATAGCTAATATTTTTGTGTATATGCTCTAAGGATTTTTTTTGTTTAGAACTAGTTTTGGACAATTTCATTTTTGTCTATCTTATCTTGGTATGATTTTATTTGCATTTCTTGTGAAAAAGCTTCATTTTTCTTGTAACTGTGGTACTATAACTTCAACTAAATTCAGAAATTTTGAATTTAAAATATATATTGCTACCCTTTTGTACTTTGAGAATTCTAACTATATGAATATAAGTTTCTTGATATGAGCACAGAGTGAACTGGACTGTAAATATGACTGACCTGTAAATTCTTGCTTCTTCATTTTTATTTTAGATAATATTTATTGTTATATAATTTAACTTTGTAAATAATTTCCTTACAATATGCAATGCATGATTAACCTCATGCTATGTATCCATTTCAGAAATTTTTCTCTAAAATTAAAAAAAAAATTAGGAAGAAAGTCAATGTTAGCAAAACAGTTGATGAATATGCTTTAGCCCCCCTACCTGTCTTATATCATACAGCACAATTACCTGCACTGTGGAATAAAATTATTTGCTTTGAAAAATCTTGATTCTTGACTAACCAGGTCTTAGGCACCTTTATTCTTAGTAAACATCTAAAGCCTCATCAATATAAGACTGTTTGGATACACATTGCCTAATCTCAGGTTCTGTGACTCTGGCTTCGATATGCCATGCCTCCAAAGAATGAAATAATCACTGAGATGAAGAGATAGGATCTGAGATGCAGGGGCCTAGTTACCATGAATTAAACCCTTAAATCCCTTGAAAATTCATGTTTGAATCTAATCCCCAATAGAATGGTGCTAAACGTGAAGCCTACAGCAGTAGATTCCAAGACAGACACCTTTATTAATGGGCCTCATAGGAGGCCAAGAGAGTTTGAAAGCTTTTTAAGCTATGTGAAGTCACATAGCAGGTGCATTTGGAGACTCAATGTCCTCTCAGCGTATACATAAAATGGTGGTTCTTGGGCCTGGACTTTCCACACTGTGCAACTCTAAGAAACGAATTTTGGTAGTTTGAAATATAGACATCCAATACAATAACATCTTATGACACTGATCTATGGACTGATGCCAGTGATACTGTAAAGGGAGAAGAAAACCCTCATGCTACCCCAAAGTGGGGAGTGTCCGGTTTGGTGTACGATTCCTATTTTTCACCTCTTAATTAGAGACTGATAACCAATAAGACCGTGTAAGATAAACATCTTAAGAGTTATTCCTTTTTTTTATCCCCGCAAGAGAAAAGTTTCAGTCAGTAAAAAGTAGGAGCAGGAGAAGGAAGAGGAAGAGATGGGATTGTGAAAAGGACATGCCAGCTGGGGTTATAATGAGCTTTCAAGTCACCCATGTGCAGAGTTCTTCTAAGTGCATATATTTAAATTATCAACTTAAATGTCTGATTTTTTCTACACACCTTACCAATTTTCCTATCCAGTTTGTGACTGAACACTTTGGAGATGGGTGCTCCCACACAAATAAATCAACTTTTTTCCTACTTTCTCTTTTATTCTATTATTTGTTATTTCTTGTTATGATGCTTTTTGCAACTCTGTTTTGTTAGTAGAAATCTTCTGAGTAGGCTCATATTCTAACTTCTCACCTAACATTCCTTTGATTATTTGAAATTACATAGTACATACCATATATTTCTCTACTTAATTCTAAGTCATGTATTTTTGAAAGTCCAAAGAAATTAAATCAAAATGGTGAGATGGGAGCTAACCATTAGTAATTTTTAAAAGACTTTTTGAGTGATTCACTGTACAGAGATGTTTGCAAACTAGTGACTAATAACCTTAACGTATAATGTCAGATTTTATAATTTTATTAACAGGTGAAAAATCGTATGTCACTGAAATTGCTAAATTAATTTCTCACTAATTAAATATTAATTTTAAATTAATATCTGTAATGTCTTATTAAAGGTAGCATAAAATTAATTAGAAAATGTTCCATATGCTTATCTGTCTTTTAACATTGACTCTTCTTATAATTTCACTGTTTCTATTTAATTCCTTTCTATTTGTTGCTTTTTTGTAGAATATTTTATTGCTATCAATTCTCTGTGACATTACAGTGATTTTGTAAGTTCCACTTATCTTTTGTTTTGTTTTATTTATATATTCATTTATTCATTTGTTTTTTATTTATTTCCATATTTCAGACAGTGTCTACAGGGTATACATGGTCTTACAATGTAGATCAGACTCTCAGCTTCCCAAGCGCTGGGATTACAGGCAGGTGCTACCACACGAAGTCCCTGTCATTGCCTCAATGTGCCCTGGGGCTGCCACACTCTGCCCAAGCACATGCTTTAGTCCACTAGTTTTCTGTTTTAAATGAGTCAGACTAATTGACTGATCAGTTGATTGATTGGTTGGGTGGTTGACTGATCAATTGATTTGAGACAGGGTTTTGCTGGAACTCACTATGTAGTTCAGGCTGACCGCAGTGTTTCTACAGTGCTCCTGCCTCAGCCTCTTGAAGGTTGCACCATCACACGTGGAAAATGAGGTGCTCTGATATTATAAGTTCCACATTTTTCATTGCTTGCACTCTTAGGGTGCATTTTAAAAATTATTCTTCCTTCTGAAGAACTTTCAGTTCTTCATGATAATGCTGAGAAATGTATGAACATAGTGTAAATCTCTGTTTATTCAAGTTTCAATGTATCCTTTACTGAAACTCTGCTAGTGATTCACAAGCATTTACTGTTTCATTTTTATTACATTATCTTTTATTGTTCCTGAGGTAGGAAAATAATATATACTTTTAGCTAGTTTCTCAGAGTAGAAATTTTTCTAGGCTTTCTAGTTTTATTTTTTTATTTCATTATTTATTATTTTTATTTTTTGAAGAGAGTACAAATTAGAATTAAAACAAACAAACAAAAAAAAACAAGGGATATAGATTTCCACTTAAAGCAATATGAATATACAGCATCTGTTGTAATATATAAAGTCCTCCAACCAGTTATTTGTACCACCAGATATATGTATGTAAAATTGGAAGAAGAAAGAAATTAAAACACAAAAAGGAGAAAAAATTGCAAAGAGGAGACAAAACAAGTTTTAAAATTCTTCCTGGTTATCCCTCTTCTAGGTAATTATCTAGGAATGACCCCAGTGTCATGTTTTTCTCCAACGTAGTTCTTCAGATTTTTATCACAACCTTCCACACTGAATCAATCAATACTAGCAACACTGAGAATCCATGTAATGCACATATTCAAAATAATATTTCAAAAGTTCCTCATGTGTTTGATTTGGGCTTTGGAGTAACAATTCTTATCAAGTCAAAAAATTTCTATCTAATCTTGAATTCTATGAGTTTTTGAATAAGTAAGTCTTTTTGAAACTTTTTAAAAAGTTTCTGCATATGTAACAATATATCCAATGTCACCCCATTGGTAAGATGATAGACATCGAGGGATATAACTACCTTTGTTCTTATGAGGTGAACTTTACTTAATTATGATGAATCAATTTGTTAATTCCTTGTGATTTTTTGTTCGGATATTACTAAGTTCAATTTTTCTACCTCTATCGTTTCCGGCAATGTGCTATAATTGGGCTTTCTCACATAGTTCAAGGGCCAAAGTAGCACTCAGATAAATAACTAAGCATTTTGCCAATATTGCCATATAAATATAATTTCTAGGTGAATATTTCAAAAGAAACTGAAACTATTATTGACTTTCTATTCTTATTGCTCGTTTCTTTCTTTCTTTCAGTACTAGAACTGAACCCAGGGCATGACCATAGGAAGGATGAGCTACACTGAACTGCCTTCCAGTCTTTCCTTAAGGTTCTACTCTTTCTTGCATTTTCAAATTGAGGCAAAGTCTAGCTAAACTATCCAGGCTGTTCCCACAGTTGCACACACTCTGCCTCAGCTGTCTATGTAACTGAGTATACCATGCAAGCAGCTATCTTTGACATTATAATAGTATTTACCTACAATAATTATAAGGTCTTTACTTTCTGAATATAATGCCTTCTGCCACATTCAGATTTATTTACTGTTTATAAGCATATTTAAATTTATGATTTTTTTCTTGCATCATTATGAGCATTTTATTATTTCTCAAAAACTTACTCACATTTTCAAATCCATTGGCATACAGTCATATCCAATTTTTATGATTATATGCTTCTATATTTTATGTAAGATTGTTTCTTACGTTTGGTCATTATTTGATCCATTAAGTCTGCCTTATGAGGTGTTTAGCAGATTAAACAGTCTTGCTAGGCCATTTCATGGGTTTCTTAATGCCACCTTCATATTGACCTCTTTTTGTGTGTGAAGCCGCTGATAGTTCATGGTGGGCCAAGTTCTGTGGCAGTACTACAGTGGCCTTGGCCCGTGGCCAGCACTTACAAGGGTTTCTAAGGATCCCGTCCACTTTATACAGGGTTCTTTTCTGTTGACAGGTGGTTCTCAAGGATCTGGCAAATATACTTTTACAAGATTCCCCACAATTCTTCAGAGAATCAAGAATAAATTTTACTTGCTATTAATAAGAGAATATGCTCAGTCTGATGGCTGCAAATTTCTATTTGTCAAGTAACTTAGCCTTGTATACTACAGTGCAGGTATGACCAATTCCACGATTTTTTCCTTCCTGTAACACTGTGTATGCTTAAGCGATGATATATATATGGCTGATGCAGTAGGGGACCTTGTATTTAGTTTGAGAAAACTTGCACACAAAGAATAACTTCACTTAAGCCTATAAAAACTAGTAGAAATCAAAGAGGGCCACATCATCTGATATTGGTCTATAGTCTGAATGAAAATTCCTCACCTAAGAACATATGCACTTTGCCACTTTGGTGTTTTCTTAATCAATTTTCTGATAAGTGTCTAAGAGATTTCACTGGAATTTTTTTCCTTTCTGATAAACACACAGACCCATTTTAAGTTGATAAACCATTTATCTACAACTCTTTCTTTTTCTTTCCTTCTTTTCTTTCTGTTTCTATTCTTCTTTCTTTCTTTCTTTCATTGGTTCATTTGTTTTCTGGTTCTTTTTTGTTTTTGTTTTTGTTTTTGTTTCTGTAACTGGGGAGTAAACTCAGGACCTTGCACTTGCCAGACAGGCACTTCTATCTTCTAGGCCCTATCCACAATTGTTGAATGGTAACTTATGTTTTGAACTAGTGAACTTAGACTATGCTGTTGAGGTCATCTTGCACAGTACTAGGTCTTTGCCTCTAACACAGCACCCTTAAATATTTTCTGATTTTCAAATATCTTTTACTTCTGACAGGAGTTTGATTTTGGAATATAGTCTCTGTGCTCATATTGTACACATATTTCAAAAATATCATTTCCATTAAAGTATCAGATAAACAGTTCAGAAGAAAGTCTCAGGTAGTATGTCCAGACAATGTGGATAAGTACACTTGACTGAACCCTGAAAACATTGTCATGTAACATTCAAGACTGTTCATATGAAAAAAAAAAAAAAAAAAGTCCCAATTTGAACTATGGGCTTTACATGCCAACCTATTTTCTGGTTGTGCTTCAAGGTTGCCCTTCAGCTGATAAATGGATAAGGAAGTTGTTGTTTTGTTTTGCTTTTTATGAGATGGAATAATAATCAACCCATAAAGAAGGATAAATTTGAGACATTTCTAAGTATGGATTCAACTTGATACTATACTCTTCAGTGAAATAAATCAGACTCATTGTCTCCTAGGTATGAGAAATTACAATAGTAAATAAGGATCAAGGGCCCAGTGGGATGGCTCAGTGGTCTAAAGCGCCTGCTTTGGAAAGCTTGGGCGGCTTCAGGGACCACGGTTCGATCCCCGGCACCACATGCTGCACCAGCCCTGCCCTCGGGGCGGGCTGAGCCGGCCATAAAAATGAGTGAATAAACAAACAAAGGTTCTGAAACAAGAAAAAAAAAATAAGGATCAAAATGTATAATCAATATTGTAAAGTGCAAAGATATTATTTAAATGCAGAGAACATCAGTGAGTGGAGAGACAAAGGAAGGAGAAACAGTTTAGAAATATGGGTTGGGAAAAAAGCTTTGTAAATAGGGAGGGAAAAATGTGAAAGGAGAGGAGACCAGGAAAAATGAAATATCAAAATATGTGATGGGCCGGTACAAATGTCTACCAATATACTTATTGTATTAAAGAAGGAAAATTAATGTTGTAAGAAAATTCTGACAAGTTTCTACTATGACATATTGTGAACGGTTCGTGTCTAGTCCGCGCATGTAGTCATGGGGTGGGGACTTCTTGAGTTGAAGATTAACTCATGATCCACTGGGATTATAGGTTTTAGTACTGATGGAATTATGGGTCTGAGTACTTCTGGGATTATAGGTGTGGCCTGAGGCAGAGAGCCTGAAAGTAATGTGAGAGACAGAGAGACAGACTCTCTCTCTCTGTTGTCTCTGTTGCCAGTGTTGCTATTTCACCACTATGGACTACTTTCCACCGCCATGTTCGAATCTGCGTTGGAGCCAGCCAAGTCTGACTAAAAATTCCAGCATCTGTGAGCTAAAGAAACCTTTCCTTCCTTTATTTTGGGTGCCAGATATTTGTACCAGCAATGAGAGAACAGTGACTGAGACACATACCTTGATAACAGCCATTCTTAATGAGGTCAGATGGATTCTCAGTGTTTTAATTTGCATCTCTCAAATGAGCAATGATGTTGAACAATATTTATGCATTTATTTATTGGTTAGTTACTGTTTACATTTCTTCATCTGTAAAGTGTGTATTCATCTCAGATTCAGATTTTTGAATCATGCTCTTGAATTTGATGATTTCAATTTTTTAAAATTCTTTACATGTTCTTCATAAAAGTTCTTTGTCTGAGAGGCAGTTGGTTAAGACATTTTTCCAATTCATGAAATGTTTTCCTTTTACTCTGCTATGATTAGTTTTAATGTGCAAACACATTTTAATAATGTAAGAGCTCTACTTTGTCTTTGAAGTACTTCCTGGGCAGGTTGGTTTTTGTTCATGAACTCTCTGCCTACCCCTATGTCTTCAAGATTTCTACCTATTTATCTATTGTAGATTTAGTGTTTTTGTTTTAGTATTTAGGTCTTTGATTCATTTTGACTTTAGTTTAGGCCGCGGCAATAGACTTTGTATCTAGGTTTAGTCTTCAGCGTGTGAAAATCCAGTTTTTCCAGCATAATTTATTAAACAGTCTATATTTCTTCCAGAGAACATGTTTTCCCCTTTTGTTCAACATAAGGTGGCTGAGTGTGTTTGAAATTGTGACTGCATTTATTACTCTGTTCCACTCATCCTCAGGTCTGTTTTTAGTAGATATTTTTTCCAGTACTATACTGACTTTATTACAGTAGTTTTATAGTATAATTTCAAGTCAGGGATTGGGATGCCTCCTGCCTTGTCTTTGTTGCCCAGGATTGCCTTTGCTATTATAGATCTTTTCTGGTTCTTGATGAATTTTAAGAATACTTTCTCTAGATTCACCGATGTGGGCTAATGGTATCTTGATTGAGATTGTATTAAATCTGCTTAATTTGGGAAGTGATCATTTTCACAATGTTGGCTCTTTCTATACATGAACAAACGATATCTTTCCATTTCCTGATATCCTCTATGATTTCTTCCTCCAGCGTGATGTGATGTTTTTACTCCTTTGTTAGACTGATTCCTAAGTTTTCATTTCTTTTTTGGATGTTATTGTGAAGCGTGTACTTTCCCTAACTTCTCTCTCAGTGAGTTGTTCTTTGTGTACAAGAATGACATGGGTGTCAAGTGTTGATCTTGCATCAGCTATGCTAATGAATTTATTAATTAATTCTAAAAGTCTTTTGCTGGAGTTGTTGGGGTCTTCTATGAACAGTACCACATAATCTGTGGATAATGGTAGTTTAACATCTTTTTTCTCATGATTGTTTTTATTTTCTCCCTTATGTAATTCATTTGGCTAATATTTCCAGAACTATAGTGAATAGTGATGGTAATAATGGATAGTCTTGTCTTGTTTCTGATTTTACATAGAAAGCTTTCAGTTTTTGTACATTTAGTATATTAGCTGCTGATTTGTCATAGATGTCCTTTATCAGATTGAGGCGAAGACCATGTATTCCAATTTTTTGTGGGGTTTTTATTACAAATGAGTGTTGGACTTTATCTAAAGCTTTTGCTGCATCTATTGAGATTATTATTTTCTTTTGGTGAGTGCTCTATAGGTGTGGCATATTACCCTTCTGATTTACATATGCTGATCCATCCCTGAATTTCTAGGATGAATTTGACTTGGTCATG
>PVJA010035120.1:0-22056 GCA_004027025.1 Myocastor coypus
AAAAAAAAAAAAAAAAAAAAAAAAGAACCTCCCAGGCCCATTTCACAAATGAAGAAATGGAGAATTAAGAAGTTCAAGTGACTTACGTAGTTACCCAGGGGGTCAAACTCTTGCCGAGCCCAAGTCATTAAACACACTATTATAGCTTATGCAGTACAGACCACCCCGTCAACCACAGTGCACTTAATCTGAGGGAAATAACCAAAAATAACGGGAAGCAAACGTGCATGTAGATAGACACAGATAAAAGTTGAATCATAGGGCGACCTGCACAGGCCCCCTCCTATTCCTCTCTCTGACAGGAGCTTTCTTTCCCCCAATAAACCTATTCTGTTCGTTAAATATAAATAATAAAAAGTTCAGTCCTAAATGTCATCCATAACTTACAGCCCATGTGTGGTTTGCTTGGGCTGGCTGTGCTAAGAATTGCTTTCTAGTGTCTCTACCTTAGAAGGATCTACAATATGTCTAAAAAAGTATGTTTACAAGAAAGATAACTTTTAATAAGTAGCAGCCCCTTACAGACACTGTGAGTGAAAAAGTGAAGCTGGTGTCATAAACTTTGTCTCTGGAAAGCCCTTAAAATTGTGGCCATGCCACCACGCAAAACCAGAAGTTAACTAGAGATTAATCTGAAAGGTGCAGCCCTGCCTATAAAATTAAACATAAAAATGTTAACAATTATTGAAGCAAGGGGGTGAATCTTAACGTTTACTTTTTCTGCCTCTAGTTTGCTTAAAATTCTCAAGCAGCTCGGCATGACAGCGCATGCCTGTCGTCCCACAACTCTGGGAAGCTGAGGCAGGACAGCAATTGCTAGTTCAGCATAGACAGCCTTTAGCATGATCTTGTCTCAAAAATGAAATGTTGAAAAAAGTTCTGGGGGCATAGCGTGGTGTGGACGCCCTGGCCACAACCTAAGTCTCACGGAAAGAAGGGCAGACTTATGGCTTCTGTGAACCTCCAAGTTCTTTTTTTTTTTTTTTTTCTTTTTCTTTTTCTTTTGTCTTTTTGAGACAGGGTCTCACTATGCAGTTCAGGCTGACCTTGAGCTCACTTTTGTAACCCAGGCTGGTCTCGAACTCACACCGATCCTCCTGGCTCAGCCTCCCAAGTGCAGGGATTACAGGCGTGCGCCACCACACCCGGCCAAACCTCCAAGTTCTGAAAAAAACTTAAACCACTTTCTTTGGACCTATTGTGATTTTAAGTTATTTGTTTGTTGCAATACTTGGATTTGAAGCCAGGGTGCCCTCACAAAGCTATACCCCAAGACCTTTTCTCTGTATTCAATTTTTAAGATAAGATCATATAGTCTGTGCCCAACTAGCAGTTGCTGTCCTTTTGCCTCAGCCTCCCAGAGCTGTGGGACTGCAGGCATGCGCTATCGTGCTGAGCTGCTTGGGAATTTTAAGAAAACTAGAGGGCCTAACACGTGCACTTTAATATTCATCCCCTTGCTTCTACAATTATTAGTTTTACATTTAATTCCATCTCCTCTCATATTTTCCCCACAAGGGAATCTTACATTTCTTTTTACCTGTAAATATTTCAATATTTACACCTAACAAAAGAAGTTTATGTAAAGATCACTTTTAATGACCTCTTTAAGTAATGTTCACTCATATTTACAAATTCAATTAAACACTTTGAACTGTATTTATTAATATTAATAACTTCCATTTAAGAACTACATTGATAATACACAGATATTGCTATAAACTTAATTAATTCTTAATAAGTCTAATAAATTAAACTTTTAAGTAGGGACGAGTATTAAGCACTGCTCAGTGCCGCAGCAGCACATGCAAGCTTCATAAGACTTCAGTCTCAGAGGCCCCTTCACATTTTTAGTGCACTGGTGCTTGTACCAGTAGGGGATCCCGCTGGCACTTAATGCAGGAAGGTGCTTCGGTCTTGAACAACTTCAGATCATCTAATGTGTCAAAGTTTCTCCATGCAAACTGCCAACAATGGACCTCAATGAGGAACTGCATTCTCGGAATGAATACTCTTTTGCTACGCTTTTTCCTGACTAAAGTCATCAAAGATGTTGAAAGTAGGGGAAAGAAGGAACTATGGTTTTAAAAAGCCTGTGCCTACCTATGGAGGCAAGAATAATGACTGTCTAAAGTCCTAGCTCCTCCTCACAGCCAGACCAGCAGCATCAGTGGGCCACCTTCCATGTTACTGTGACAGCCTCATCACACCTTTAATATTGCCTTGGTCAAGACATAACCACTGCTTGCGAGCGCTCTAGCAATTCGCCCCAGCCCAGCTCTCCACACTGGCCTTCTTAAAATCCATTCTTCTTAAAATATAATTTATATCCAATTACTCCTACAGTGGCTTCCCACGGGATCTGGAAGAAAGGTTTCAATCTCTTTGCTCAGTAGCTACACAGTACAACACGATCTGGCTCTGTGTCACCCATCTCTTTCCATTCTCTCCATGGACTGCTATCCTGCAGCTACTACTTGGATCTTTCTGTTCCTAAACACACTGTCTTAGTCACTTCTCACTCGTTGCTGGGACAAATACCCAACACTCAAAATGAAGGAAGGAAAGGTTGATTTAGTTCACAGTTTGTGGAGGATTCAGTCCGTATTTGGCCGGCCCAAGACTGAGGGGAACATGGCAGAGAGCATCCAGTTCATGGCGGTGGAACAGCAACAATCGCAACAGAGGCAGCCAACCAAACAGGGCAGCAGAGCAACAGCTCTAGTCTGTCTCTCTGTCTCTCTTTATATTACATTCAGGCTCTCTGCCTCAGCCTATCTGCCTTAGGCTGCACACATAATCCCAGAAGTACTTAAAACACATAATCGCAGGGATCAGGGATCAAGTCTCAAACTCTAGATCAGTACTACATCACACAATCCCAGTGACTCATGAGTCAAGTCTCAATCTCTAGAAATCCCTACCTCATGACTGCATGAGGCTTTGCGGGGACAACTAGACATAAAGCATAACACACACCTAACCACATCTCTCAGTCTTTAGCATCCTTTTCATGCTATGGCTCCATTACCAGAGATGCGAGAAGTATGCAGGATTCAGCCAAAGCAGTGATGGTCCTAAATTACATATATATAAAACTTTGGGGGCAGGGGAAAAGGGGAGGACTACTAGACTGCAGTGGAATTTTCATGCTAAGGATCAGGAAATAAAGATAAGAGAGTCAGAAATGAACTGCATAATGGAGTACAGGATCAAATAGAGGTACATTAAAGTTATGTGTAAAATCAGACAAGGAGATGTAAAAATGTCTTAAGAAAGTTTAGAAGTAAAAGTAATGTTAAATCCAGCTAAGCAAAGAAGTCATGTTCAACTTTAATGAGGGCTACAAATAAAAGTTAACTCAAAATGTACTGCCAAAAATCACCTGTGTAACACATTGACTCACACCCTCAATTTGGGAAACTGCTGTGGCATTATCCTAGCTCAAAGGATGTCTAGCACAGCTGTAGTGGGATGGGTGAAGCTGACCCCTTCTAAACCTCCCCCTAGGCAGGCGTGTGGTCCATGCCTATAATCCCAGCACTTAGGAAGCTAAGGCAGCAGGACTCTTGTAATTTTGAGACCAGTCTGGGCTACAAAGGCCAGAATTCCTGAAGCAGAATTCTGTTTCTTCTCCAAAAGCTCTTGTCCAGATTCTTCAAATCAGTGGTTCTTGCCTGGAGTAATCACACACCTAAGCTCATCTGGCAATGGCTGGAGACTTATTGTCACTTCCCAGGGGTACTATGAGTCTTTAGTGGAACCAGAGGTGCTGCCTAGCAACCTATAAATACACATGCAAGCGCACAGCAGAGAACCATCCAGACCAAAATGGTCCTAATGACAAGGTTAAGAAATCTTGGTTTAAGTCAATGACACCTTAGTGCTTCCTGAAAAAAAAAATTGTTTTTATAAAAATGCCACCTACCTTACTATAATAAAAAACTGCTCTTTACAAAGCAGCAAAAGAACACCTTCAGAACATTCTTTAAGGTCAGAACCCTTAAGAGTATGACCTCTAGCTAATTAAAGATCATTTAGAAATATATTAGTTAGTTCTAAAACCTTGAATTTAATGAAGATTTTTTAATTGTGATATTCTACAAATTAAATTAAATAATTTGGCCATAAGTAAATGACTCTTCAAATTACCTTCATCTGCAGATATTATCCTGTACTTAGCTGGCCCTAACGCTTTCACAAGAGATTTTTAGAACAGATAAGCAAATGTAGCAAAGTAGTAAGACACAAATTCAACAATAAAAAAAAAAATAGCTTTTCTGTACACCAATAATGAACTTGCTCAGAAGGAAATCAGGAAGACAATTCCATTTATAATAGCTTCCAAAACAAGAAAATAAACAAAAATAAAATATCTAGGGCTCAAAGTAACCAAGGACGTGAAAGACCTCTACAGTGGAAATTACAGAACAATGAAGAAAAAAATTGAAGAAAACTAGAAAATAAAAAGACCTCCTACATTCAAGACCTTCTTGCAGAGAGGAGAAAGTCTTTGCCAGCTACTCTTGCAACAGAGAATTCATATCCAGAATACATAGGGATAGAAAAAGTACTACTTAAAATGGGAAAATGAATTGAACAGACATTTCTCAAAAGAAAGACAAATTGCCAATAAATGTATGAAGAATTGTTCAAAATCTTTAGCCATCAGGAAAATGCAATTGCAATTTAAAAGCACACAGATTTTGTGTAACCTCAGTCAGAACAACTATCATCAAGAACACAAAAAAATTGAATGAATGAATGCATAAATAAATAAATAAATGAAATGGTGGCAAGAATGGAGGGGAAAAGGGCCTCTTCTACATTGTCAGTGGGAGTATAAATTAGTACCACTGCTATGTAAATCAAAACAAACAGATTACAGTCTAAGTATCAAGTGCCATCCAGACTAAGGCACTGAAGGCTTGGTCATACAGAAATGTAAGGAAATTTGGCTTAGAGAGGAAATTGGATCATGAGGGCATCAACCTCATGGTCCACCGATAGGTTCACGGTTCAATAGGATATTAGAAAGTTGGGCCCAACTCGACAAAGCAGGTCCATGGAAGCATACTTTTTCAGAGGTGCCTATATCTAGAATGTGATTGATTCACTGTGCAATGCTGGAACCAAAGATGGATGATTACTGCATGAGTCCATTGACATGTTTGGTACCACCCCACTCCTGGTACCAAATTAGTTGGCTCTCTCTCTCTCTCTCTCTCTCTCTCTCTCTAATTGCTGAGACAACACACTCAATGCTCTCTATTGAAACAGAAAAGATGTATTTAGCTTACAGTTTGTACATAATTGTTTAGGTCCAAGGCAAGGGGAATGGAAGACAAGCATCACGGAAGAAAAGCAGTTTGTGGTGGTTAGAGGGTAGCAAATCAAGCAAGCAAGGGACATTAGCAGCTTTTTTCTGCCTCTTCTACATTATATCTAGGCTATCAGGATTAGGGTGTTACCAAAATATGACCTATAATCATATGAGGCTTTGCAGGGGTGGGGAGGGACATCTTAACACAAGCCATAACAAATGGCTGTGTAAAATTCTGATCACGTATCAGAAAGCATTAGTTTTTTTGCAAAATATTTTAGCATAACAAAGTTATAAGAACACTTGTGACTTAAGATGCCCAAGAACAATGTCATCCTGGCTTAGCATAACAAAGTTATAAGAACACTTGTGACTTAAGATGCCCAAGAACAATGTCATCCTGGCTATGAAGAAAAACATGGGATGAAGGAAAGCACTCCACATGTGATACCAAGGGAAGCCTAGCAAAGAGCAAGTTCATTAAAAGATGCAAGGCCGAAGATGATCAGATGCCTTCCAGGAAATTTATTGAACTGTAAATCTATTTAATGGGTATTAACAGGTTACATCTTACTTCATATAGACTAGGAGTGTTTAATTTTATACTATATATATATATATATATATATATATATATATATATATATATATATATATCTTTTCCAGAAACATAAAAGAAAGCATCCACTGCCCAAACCCATAATTCAGTTATATTGCCTGTCACTTACAAATGAAGGAAACCTTCCCAAAGTCAAGGGCAAGTTATACACGTGTAAGAAAAGTTGGCTACATGAGCCAGACTATAAAAGAATGATCAACTATGGTTTTCTCCCTCCCTACACAATTGCTTTTATGGATTATGTTTATTTCATCATTCCTCTACTAAAATGAAAAAAAAAAATATATCCCCCATGTTGCTTTGGCTCTGTGAGGGAGAATCTGATTGTTTCTTCAGGGAGCTGTGCCAAAAGCTTCCAAGGTGGAAACCGTAGTGAGAGCTACGATTAAAATCATTTTTAATGATTTTAGCCTTTTTATAGCCTGGCCTGTGCTGTGTAGCAAAGCTGCTGGATGTGGACGACATACCTGGTGCTACCAAGATGGCCTGTCGATCTCTTCTCACCCCCTTGGGGGATCTGAGCAGCCTCAGCGCTGCTGTGAGACAGAGAGCCTAATATTAGCACACTGAGACAAAGGACAAATAGCAGGAATCTGAACACCATCAAAGATATTCTGTGCAAGTCACATTGGATTGCAAAGTCAGAAATTATGTAGCAGGAGAAAAAGTCAGATCTGTTGGCAGAAGTAAAACAAACACATCTGGGCAAGTATAAACACACGTTAAAACCAAAGGCAAAGAAGGCATGATATATGCAGTCTATGTGTAACAGGCAATCCATAAGATCTAATTAAAATGGGAATGCATAATACAATGAAAACATGATAAAAACTCACATTCAGCAGAAATGAATCAGTCTCAGGATTTTTTTTTAAATAACTGCATTTAACAAGTGAATAGGCAGAAGAAAACAGTGGGAAGGGCAGTGGCTGGGGGAATCTGAGTTCCGTTATGACAATACGGTGACCAGCTTAATGAGGTCACCCATGAGTGGACATGGCCTTCATTTCTGTCATGGGTGAAATGAGGATAAAGGCAGCCAGCTCCCAGGACATCTGCAAGGACTAAGTGACATCGGCTCTGAGCAGCAGGTGCCATTTCTATCAACTGCACCCTGAGGCATCCATAGCTGGCACTGTGCCCGGCACATACGAGGCAGATCAATTATTTTTTGAGTGAATGAAGCATTGATGGATTTGTGCAACTGCAAAGTAATAGGCCAGTATCACGTGCCCTCTTAGCTTTGAGCAGGCATTTTAGAGCAGCGGTCCTCACCCATGGCTCCCCCACCTGCAGGGTCAGAATCGGCGAGCAGCTACTGTGGCTGCCAGCAGCGCGGCAGCACCCCACGCCTGCTGAGGCAGTGGCTCCAGGCATGAGCCCAGAACAGGAGGCCTAAGAAGTCTGCCAGTGACTCTGACGCAAGGCACTTGGTGACCCAGAAGGCAAGCAGCGAGCAGCCTTTTAAGATCAAATATTGATAGCATTCATCTTAGATTACAGAGGAAAGAAACAGAATCTCAAGAGCGGAAGTCAAATAGCACATTCTACAGTCTTCTGGTTGTGATGTTGATGCATTTGCTTTTCTTTGGGAGTGGAGCCCCTAGGGTCACTTGCCATAGCTGTCTCTATCACTCCCAGCCTTATGTCTCTATTCACCAAGGGCAGACACCTCACACACAGCCAGAGACACTCTAAGTACTCATCATATAGGAAATTAGCATCTGCACAAGCACCATTCATTAATATTTTTAAAGAATCCCCTTCATCCCATTGAGATGAAATGAAATATAAAATTTCAGAATTAATAGAGGCCAGGCTTATACATGACACTTAGGGCTTTTACGTTGATGATTACAAAGAGGGAGAGATTCCATTAAAACCCCTTTCATTATGTACTTCTGGGCAACTACCTCTGAAAATCTGAAATCAAAAAGAGAAAAAATTGTATTGAGAGTTTATGCCATGCAACAATTAGGGTTTGGCTTAAAGACATTTTCAGCTGAATTCTAAATCTGCGTGGTAAGCAGAACTATGAAGGAGGTATTCAGGCACTCTGAACATTTTGTGAGTTAAAATTCATTTTTTAAACCAATTTTGCATGTTTGTATCTGGCAACTCAAACAACTGATTTGAAGATATCACACCACACAGCAGCCATGGCTGACTTCCTATTACTTTGTTTAGTGAAATTTTGTATCATTTCTAATGCCATTTTTCTTAGCACTATTTCGTATTCTTTAAAAAATAAAAAATTTAAATTCACTCTGGGAGATTTTTAAGAAAAGTTTGGGAACGGGCCCCACCTTCAGGGAACTTACACCCCAGATAAGGAGATCCTACAGGCCGTCTCAACAGGACTGCCGTGCGTAGGGAGCGCAAGACGGGGACAGTGCCAGCCAGGCAGCACAGATGACTGTGTGCGGGGAGCACAGGCTGACCTCGGGCTCGGCATGGCCACTCATGACCCCCACGCAGAGGAGATGGAGCAGTAAGCAGCACCTCGGGCAGTCTCTGCACAGAGAGCAGATGGGCTATGTATGTGCCGCGGGTTGGTTCTTTCCTGGTCACAGTCACCTCAGTTTTGGGAAAAAGCCCGAGTGTCACTTCCCCTCTCCCTGAGAGTAAATTCCCTGCACTGGACAAAACAAAGGGGCTACGAAGGAGCTGTCAAACCCAGCTGCAGCATTGGGGTGGGAGGGCAAAGCCTTTGGAGACAAAAAGCTAAAAGAAAATGCTGCTCTTTCTCCAGTCAGTGTTCACAGCTGCAAAGAGCTGCCCTTCATGGACCTCCTGTCTGTGCCAGTGTGTATGCACACGTGTGTTGGCACACATGAGAGGTGTGTACCTGGCTTGCACACATGTGTGTATGTGTTCACGAGTAGGTATGCATGTATATATGGCATGCACATGTGCATGCATATATATATCTGTGCAGGTGTCTGCGGTACAGCGTGCACATGTGTGTATTGTGTGTCCTTGCATATGTGATGTGCTCATCTGTGACATGAGTATGTACATGTGTGCTGCATGGATGTACATGTGTGCGCACATATTCTCTTATAAAGTCAATAATAGTATTGATCCACTTCACAGAGAAGAAAACCTGGGCGCAGCAAAGCTAAGGAGAGCTGGTGGGTGACTCCGTCTGGCATTCAGCGAGGGCACCCAGTGCAAACGCCACACTCTGGTGTACCCTTCTCCCTCCTCACCCTCACTGGAAAACACTGAGACCCAAGCAAGGTCAGCCAGAGGCCGCGGCAGCTGGTGACGGACTGACCCGTTCTTCTGTGGTCTCGATCAAGGAAAAGAGGATCTGAGGGTTACAAATGGTCGGCCTTGGCTCACCAGAGTGGGAGGCCACAAAAGCCCGGGCCAGACGACACGGTGGTGGTGCTCTGTCAAAAACGGAGCTGTTGGCTCGATGAGAACGACAGAAACAGAAGCTGGCATTTTCTGGGTGTCAACTCGGTCCCACATGGGCCATCTTTTTTTTTTTTTAATCTTTTATTTTTTATCTTTTTGTCAGGACTGGGGTTTGAACTCATGACCTTGCACTACCAGGCAGGCACTTGTGTCCCAGAGCTATCTCCCTGGCCCCATGGGCCATCTTTCTTAATCTTCAAAACAACCACTAGGTTACGGCACATTTATGCTGCTGCCTGCCCCTGACTTAGCCAGACTGCTGAGAGCCAGCGAGCCCGAGTCATTGTCCAGAGGTGCTGGAAAAAGTGTGTGGGATGCAGGCTTGGCTCTCTGACGCCCCAGCTCTCCCAGCAGTCCAGGCCTGGGCACCATGAGTACCACTGGCAGGCAGTGTGCGGAATGAGGCAGAGGACAGAAGCTTGTCACAATCACTCAGGCAGCAGATGGCAACAGCTTCAGTCAGAGCACTGGCTACAGACAAGGAAGAGCGGGGCAGATGGGGAATCGTCACAAATCAAGCACACGCGCTGGACGAATGGGACGATGGCATCCACCTTCATGGCCGGGTATCCAGCCTGAGTGGAGCGGGCACTGGTGGCACTGCTGGTGGGAGCCAGAGAGACAGGAAGAAGCCGGGCTGGGAGGAGGGGGGAGCTGGCCTGAGAAGCCTAGGTCGGAGTTGGAAGGAAGGAGGAGGAAAACGAGGTGTTTGCAGATGAATCAATGCCAAGTCCAATAAAAATACCCAAGCAGAGGTGAGAAGCAGGCAGGCAGGAGGGCCTGGACACCATCTGCACACTGACGGCTCCGAATGAGTGACTGTGGAAAGGCTTAGGAAAGCAGCTGAGCAGGGCAGGAGGAGGAGAGGGTTATAAAGGTCACTGGGAAGCAGACACAGAGCAGCTCCATAAAACAGCTGAGCAAGACTCCCTCAGAGATGGCCCCGTGGACTAGATAAGCATAGATTCGTGGAGGCCGCAGCTGCGACCTCAGCGAAGCTGATTCACAGTGCGAAGTGCAAAGCGTAGACTGAGTACAGACCACACATTGCCGCAGTAATAAAGACAGAGGGGAAAAGAGAGGAGAGGTGGGGAGAAGGGTGGAGACCAAGAGGGAAGGGCAAGGAGGGAGAAGAGAAGGAAGACAGAGGAAGAGGAAGAGGAGGGTGAGAGGGGGCAGAGGCCGGCAGCAGCAGGGACTTCCCAATTCTTACTTGTCTGAAGCACTGGGCTTAGGATAAAGACTTAGGATAAAGAAGACCCTGGGATACAAGAAGCTAAGAGAGAGTTGCAGAGGAAATGGAATGCAGCAGAGAGAGGGAGATGAGAGAGGTTAGAAGCGCAAGATGGTGGTACATGAGTGAAGGGAAGGAACGGCAAGGGCCAGCTTCATAGAAACTCAGGTGACAAGAACCTAGAGGTAGGGCCAGCAAGACAGCCCACTGATCGAAAGCAAGCTTAGGGAGCTTAGGTGAGAACAGATACCGCAGCCCGATACCCGGCACCACATGCTGCGCCAGCCCCACCCCCAGGGTGGTCTCAGCAGACCACACACACACACACACACACACACACACACACACAAGAGCCTACGGGTGAAAAAAAGTCTAACTATCCACCAGCAGATAAATGAGTAATAACCAGGAGTGCAGCACTGACTCATAGTAGAGCCCAGTTGAAGCTGGGAAACTTTACATTGAATAAAAATAGCCAATCACAAGAGCATCTGTCCACAAGCTGCCCCACTCTTGGTTCTATTTCTCTATATCTCTTTCTTCTGTTTTTCTTTCCAGCATGTATCTCTGCCTAATTCTTTCTGTTGACCACATGCTTACATGCAAAAATACACACTGTATTGTATGAGATTCCGCAGTAGGTTAATCTAGAGAGCTGGAGAGCTGGCCAGGGGCTGCCAAGAGCTTGGCTAAAAAGAGCAACAGGATGAGCTGTTACCCCTGACAGCTCGTGGATAATGGAACATTCTAAAATGAACTGAGGTGACACCTGACCCACTCCAAGGATACACTGAAGGGCACTGGGTCGTGTGTACTTCAATGCCATGTGGATGGTATCTCAAAGAAGGTGGGATATATATATATATATATATATATATATATATATATATATATATATATATATGCTATCTTCAAAGTTACCCAGAACTCTTCACTGCCACCCACACCACACCTCACACCCACCTCATCAGGAAGAGCTACGAACTTACCTTCAGTTACATCCCCTACCAAACGCCCCCCACCGCTGCCGTACCACAGTGGTCAGGCTGCCATATCTCCTGCCTGCACAGCCAATGGCTTCCTCCCTCGCTTCCCGATAAGCTTCTCTATGCTTAGTCTTCACCAACTTCAACAGAGACACTGGAGGGTCCACCGCAGTCCACAGTTCTGGGGCTCCCATCTGTCCCAGGACCAAATCCTTGCTCATGCTCTGACCTGGCCTACATCCCATCCTTTGTTCTCTTTGGCTCTGCGCTCATCCTCCTCCTCCAACAGGCTGATGGGCTTTCTCTGCGTTAATAAAAAATTCTGCTGCGTCATTCTAGCAGCGAACCAGTGCGGCACAGGCCCTTGGAGGCCACGTGCTATGCTCCACCTTCCTCCTCTCTCGCCAAATTATAACTTCCTACCTCCTTTTCACAGTAATGTCCTGTTTCCTCGTTCCCACTTCCTGCCCAATCACTATCTGCCACATCATGCCAACTTCCCGTAAACGTCACCTCCATCCTTGCTCTATATAGCCTTTGTTCCTCTGTCAGATCTTCTGAAGCTCTGTGTTTTTTCTTTCCTGTGGTCTTTCCCTTGCTGCAATAAAGGTCTCTTTTATCTTTCCTGCCTCTTTACTACACCACAAAACCTGACGCAGGCCAACCATATTCTTACAAATAACACAGATGTCCTGCATGTGGATCCAGAGGTAGAAAAGTTCAATGTCAAAGTTCTGTCAGATTCAGTGGCCAGTGAGGACTCATTCCCTCGTGAACAGGGGAAGCAACTCTCTGGGGCCTCTTTTATGAGGACATAAATCCCAGTCACTGGGGCTCCAGCCTCATGACCTAATTATTCCCAAAGGCCCTACCTTTACTACCATACTTCGATGACTTTGTGTCAACATATACTTTTGGGGACAGAAACACTCAGACCACAACATCTATGTTACTCCCTTTACCTGGAATTCAGTTCCTCCTCTTCTTATTCATATCTCTTCATCAACCTGTCCCTCCTAGGAAGCTTTACTTCATCGCCCTACCTGGATTCTTATTCCTATTTCTCTTTATTTCTTTGCTCTGTTTTATTTTTCTTCCCAGCCTGCATCTCTGCCTGATTCTTCTCACTGACTACACACATAAGCATGTATGAAAAGGACCAGAGAGATAGCTCAGCAGTCTAAGCACCTGCCTGGCAATCACAAGCACCCAGGTTCAATCCTCAGTGCCAGCCCCACCCCAGGCAAGCTGAGCCAGCCACGGAGGCCAGGAGTGGTGGTGCATGCCCGTAATCCCAGAGCTGGGGTGGCTGAAAACAGGAGGATCACTATGAGTCTGAGCTGCACAGTGAGACCTTGTGCCAAATATAAAAGATTCAATAAGTAAATAAAGGGAGGGAAGTTTATTTTTGGTTCACACTTTTGGTGGGGTCAGTTCATGGCTGTGTGAATCTGAGGCAGAAATGGAGTAGTGGAAGCCATGGAAAAGGAAAGCTGCTGTGACCAAGGAAATAAAGAAGCACAGTGAGACGGGAAGTGGTAAAAAAAGACACATCTTCCAAGCCAGCCCTTGACCACCAGTGATGGCCTCTTTAGGCCATGCCTACTTCCTATGGGCAAGTTCAGCTATAACCTCATCTATTAATTGATCCACTGATAGCTGAAGTGCCACCATGGTGCAATCACTCTCCAACAGCCTCACCTTTGAACACATGAGATTATGGGGTGTAGACTTAAACCATAACGTATAATATTTATTTATTTATTTATTTCTCATTTCAGAACCTTTGTTTATTCACTCATTTTTATGGCCGGCTCAGCCCACCCCAAGGGCAGGGCTGGCGCAGCATGTGGTGCCGGGGATCGAACCGTGGTCCCTGAAGCCACCCAAGCTTTTCCAAGCAGGCACTTTAGACCACTGAGCCATCCTGCCGGGCCCAACGTATAATATTTATAACATAACTATTTATTATATGATAGCATACATTTTTTTATATAATTGGTATATAATTTACTCATTTTCAAAATTATAAACAAGAATATCTATTAAACATTTCCTATGTTCAAGACAAAGAGACTTCATATAATTTATATGTCATATATAATTTACATGTTACTTATATGATAACTGGTTCATATATCATTTTATTATTTATATAGTTTTATATAATTTATGGAACGAATTACATAGTATTACATATTGTATATTACGGTAATATATATTTCTAAAACACACATTTTTAATTCATCTTCCTCACTAAAATATGACCTCCTTGAGAACAGAACTGCTTCATTCACAGTGGCCTTCTCAGCACCCAGAAAAATCCTGCCATGTAGTAGACATTCAGCAAATAGTTGTGTGGATGAATGAATGAATAAATGTATGCCCCCTACAGCCTTTATTTTAACCACAAACAAAGCCAGTAGAATTTTTAAAAGGTTCGAAAGATCATAAAAGAGCATAGAAAACAATAAATGGAAAAAGCCGGACTGAAACTCCTGCATGCCAAGTTCCAGTTTTGACTGTGTCATCTTTAGTCACAATTGGTGCTGTCTCTGGTCCTGAGAGATGATGAACAACATCAGCGACAGCACATTCATGAGCCACCAGAGGTACGCGCAGTATACACTTCCATGATAACTAATGGAAAATTGGGAAACCATTAATGTTTTGCAGCAATAAAAAGCACACTGTGACTCCACAGTAGACAGAGTGTAGAGTCAAAATCTGTCTGTTCCTTGGGCTTTGCAATCTGGGGCAAGTGCCTCTATTACCAAGGTTCACATACAAAGGCAACTTCTGAAGTTTCCTCCAGTCTGAAACTCTGCACTAACCCTCTTTTTAAAAAGTACGCTCTGGACTGCTAATGCCTGCAGTTCTTGAGTCAAATGAGGCAAATAGTAATCAGGACTTATCTCCAGGAGTGGGAGACACACTTTGAACCCACAATACCAAGGCACTAACAGTTACTAAGTCAGTGTTTCAAAGGTAAAGCTGAGACGGGAACATATGCTACATTCTCTTTGCCTCAGACATAACGAGTTTTTAAAATTAGGCTGAAATCTCCAATTAGCCAGAACAATGTAGCACTTTGAAGTTGGAAAATGCTTTGCATAATGCTAATAATATTTTGGCAGTGGTAGTTCTGAATGTGGATCACAGCTATTCTTTTTCAGAGGAAAAAAAAAACATTGCTTTGAGGAAAAATCATATTCTTGAAATTAGAAGGATTTTGTAAGATAAATCCCAATTAAGGAAGTCAAATTCAACTTAGTCATGCACTGCATGCCTACAATGTTCAAAACACAGGGTTGGCACAATGAAGAAGCAGTGTCTAAATTCCGGTCCCAATGCTGGCAGGCTTGAGACCCAAGAAGAGCCAACATTTCAGTTCAAGTCCAAAGGCAAGAGAATGCTGACATCTAGCTCGGCACTGAGCACGAGCAGCTTCCTCTGACTTAGCCTTTCAATTCTATTTGCCTTTGCAGTGGGCTGAGTGAAGCTCAACTCCACAAAGCGGACCATCTGCTTTACTCCGTCTACCAACTCATCAAGTGTTCAGCTCATGCAGAAACACTAGCAGTCCCAGCCAGGAAAGTGGTAGACCAGGTGTCTGGACAAACGAGACTGCTGAGTTGACACACAAAAGGAGCCATCACACGGCCCTTTCTCTGATGTGGGTGTGGTTCCTGATTTTAATTTAGCCGCTGAGTCTCCCCTTACAGCAGTGTAGATTTGCTACTCCTGTGATCTAATGTCCTGTCTCGATCCTGTTTCTTTTGCCACTGACTACCGATGTCACTCTAAGGAGTGAAAGCTTCCCAGCCACAAGAAAACCAAGTTACGGTCAAAATGTGCTGTCTGTCAGAGTGTCGAGGAATTGCATGCCTCCCCAACATCGTTGCTGTCTTTAGAGCCTCTTGAAGATACCCCAGCACTTCCGAAAGGTCCCATAGTAGGTCAAGGTGAGGGGACAAAGCATGACTTAAATAGATCCTGTTATCAAATTCAGTGACCTAATTTGAAATTTTCCTGCAGTGTTTGACATTGCCGGTAAACTTTTATTTTTTGAAAACATTGAAACACACACACAAAAATACTAATCTCATTTGATAAAAGTTTTCGCTTGCAAAATAAATATTCTACCTAACATCATCTAAAATTCATTTATATTGTTCAGACATAGATAAAACTTTTCACTTGGATTTACTAAACTGAATAATATCTCACCAACTCATCTGGCAATATCAGAAGCTGTTGACTTAAGCCTTTTACAGCTCAGCATATTAATGTGGCTTTTCTTTTTATACCTCATGGTTAGACTTTTCTGTTGGATGGCTAAGACCAAAATAAAGGAAGATCTGTATTACCAAAAAAGTCTAGCTTTTGTATCTGACAAGGTCAGTCCGGTCCCCTCAGTACTCTTTTAGACTATTAGACTATATATACAGCTACTTTCTCTTTGTGCAATGAAAAGAAAGATCTCTACTAATGATGTTGAGGTAAGAAATCATGCCTGCATCTTGTGCTCTGAATGACTATGATGAAGACATTATGTAATGTATTAATTGCTATAAATAAACAAATAACATCTCATCAAAAATCCTAATCTTAGATCAGAAACTTTGAAACTACTAGAGGAAAATATAAGGGAAACATTTTAGTGCATTGATATAGGTAATGATTTCCTGAACAGCACTCAGATCATTCAGGAAATAACAGCAAGAACTGGAAAATGGGATTGGGTCAAATTAAAAAGGCCTTTTACAGCAAAGGTAATAACAGAGTAAAGAGACAGAGTGCAGAATGGGAAAGAATCTTCTCTCTCTCTCTCTGGGAGAGTAATATCCAGGACATACAAGGAACTCAAAATTTCAAATTCAACACCAGAAAACAAGTAATCTAATAAATAAATGGGAAAAGTGGGCTGAATAAACACTTCTCAAAAGAAAAATAAATGATCAATAACTATGTTAAAAATGTTGAATGTCGTTAGCCATTACATAAACGAAAGTCAAAACTATGCTGAGATTCCACAGGATCCAAATTAGAGTCGTTATTATCATGAGAACAAAGAATAATAAGCTCTGACCGTAATGCCCGGAAAAGGGAAATATTGTACTACATGCACGATAACCTAGCATGTGTAAACTACTACAGCTACTGTGTAAATGAACAAAGAGGTTCAAAAACCTAAAAATCAATCTACCCTATGATCCAGCCTCACTATTCCTGAGTATGTACCTCGTGGAGTCAAGGCCAGCACCACACAGTGGTAACTGGACAGGCATGCTGATCGCAGCACAAGTCATCGTAGCCAACCTATGGCATCAGCCCAGATGTCTATCAATAGATGATGGATAAGAGGATGTGGCATTTAACAGAAGCAAGGACACAAACCATGCTGTCACCTCAATAGATGCAGGAAAATCATTTGATAAAATCCAATATGCATTCATGGTTAAAACTCAAAAGAAAATTGCACTAGAAGGTGTCCATCTCCATCCGATAAAAGTCCTATGTGACAAACCAACAGCCAACATCATACTAAGTGGAGAAAAGCTGAAAGTGTTCACTCTAAAGTCAGGAATATGACAAAGACGCAAACTAACAGCATTTCTGTTCAATAAAGTCCTCAAAACAGTAGTCCGAGAAAGTAGAAAGGAAAACTAGATCAAAGGAATATGGACAGAAAAGGAAAATGCTAAATTATCATTATTTGTTGACGACATGATCCTATACACAGAAACTCCCATCACTAAAAGACTTATAACTCAAAAATTAATAGTATTCACGCACACCAGTTTTTCTCCTACCAAGAGAGAAATTATGGCAACAATACATTTCACAAAAGCATCAAGAAAAAAATGAATTACTGAGGAATTGGCCTCACTGAGAAAGAGAAAGACCTCTGCAATTAAAATTACAGAACCCTGAAAAAGGAGACTGAAAATTCTCAGAAAATGAAGAGATCACCCTTGTTCCTGGATAGGCATAATCAACTGACTTAAAATGACCATACTTCCAAACTTGTTATACAGACTTAATGCAGTTGAAATCAAAATGCTAACACCATTCCTCACAATACTAGTGAAAAAAATCATAAAATACATATGGAACCAGAAGAGACCTAGAATAACAATAGCAATTCTGAACAAAGGCAAGGCAGTAGGCAACATAATCCTGGATCTGAGGTTACACTACAACTCTACAGTGGTAAAAATAGTATTAGTATGGTATTAGAGGAAAAAGCAGACCCGAGGGTCAATAGAACAGAATAAGGACATAGAAATAACACAGGTACTCTTAGCTACCTTCTATTTAACAAAGTGGCCAAATAGCTTCACTGGAGCAAAGACAGCTTTCTTAACACATGGTGCTGGGAAAACTGGCTTTCTACAAGCCAGAGATGAAACCTAGACCCACACATACCACCATGCACTAAACTAAAATAAAAATGGCTGAAAAACCTAAATATTAAATCAGAAACAATCTTCTAGAAGATAGAAATCAGTAAACTCTTGAAAACAGGTACAGGCAAAGACTTTCTGAACAAAACCCCTGTCACAAAGGAAATATTACAAAGAATCAATAAATAGGATTGGGGCTGAGGAAATAGCTCGGTGGCATAAGTACCTGCCTGGCAAGCACAAGGTCCTGAGTTCAACTGTGGCTACTAAAATAATAATAATAATTTAAAAATAAATGGGATCACATCAAGTTAAAAGTTTCTGCACAGCAAAGGAAATCACCTGCAGAATGAGGAGACAGCTTACAAAAGAGAGAAAAAACGTCAGCTACTCCTCAGACAGAGCACTAATACCAAGAACATATAAAGAATTCAAAAAATTAAACCCCACAGATTAAAGATCCAGGCAAGAACTGTGAATCTGAAATAGACATATCTCAGATGAATTACAAAAGGCCAAGAAACACAGGAAAAATGCTCAACCCCACTGGCCATTAGAGAAATGCAAATTAAAGCAACACTCGATCTCATCTTACTCCAGAAAGAATGGCTATTTTTTTTTTTTTTTTTTTGTCTTTTTGAGATAGGGTCTCACTGTGCAGTTCAGGCTGGCCTTGAGCTCACTTTTGTAGCCCAGGCTGGTCTCGAACTCACAGCGATCCTCCTGCCTCAGCCTCCCGAGTGCTGGGATTACAGGCGTGCGCCACCACGCCCGGCCCAAGAATGGCTATTGTCAAGAACTCAACCAATAAGAAATGCTGGTGAGGCTGTGGGAAATGATGAACCTTTCCCCACTGTTGGTTGGAGTGAAAAATGGCACACCCGCTATGGAAATCAGTGCGGAGATACCTCAGAAGACTGAAACTAGGGATCTTCCCCAAACAGCAAAAGACATCGTATTACAGTGACCCATGCACACCCATGTGTTTTAGCAGTGCAGTTCGTAACAGCTAAATCTTGGAAGTGACCTATGTATCCATCAACAGATAAATGAAGACAGTTTGACACAGCACTTATCTACATTGGAGTACTAGTTCACCATAAAGGATAATAAACAGGGAATTTTTAAATAAATGGATGCACCTCAAAACCATACTCCTATTTGAACTAAATCAGGCACCCAAGACTGAATATTGTATTGTCTCACTTGTCTGAGAATTCTAAAGTATAAATGAGGATGGGGAGTGGATGAGAGATATCAGGAAGTGGAAAGAACTTGTGCAAATGGGAAGGGCAACAAGAGGTGGGCAAAGGGGGCAGGGGAGGAAGGGAAACTGGATTTAAAGAAAACATAATTGGAAGAAAAATTACAATAAAGCTTTTGTAAATGTAGAAGGAAAGAAGAGCTGGAGGGAGGAGGCCGAGGAAAGGGGACCAACACAAGCAAACAAACAAAGAACTAAGATGGATGTGTTCATCGGACGTTGGAGAAATGAAAATCAAAACAACACTGAGATCCCATCTCACCCAAGAAAGAATCGCTGACATTGAGAAGTGAGCCAACAGCAAATGCTAGAGGAGCTGTAGAGACAAAGGAACCCTTCGCCACTCTTGGTGGGAGTGCAGACTGGTACAACCACTATGGAAATCAGGGTGGAGATTCCTTAGAAAGCTAAGATTAGACTCGCATTCAAGCCAGCTATTCTTCCGCTGGGTGTTCTTCCAGAAGAATTGAAAAGCTCGTACCACAGTGGTCTATGTGTGCCCATGTCTATAGCAGCCCGATTGTCACAGCTAAATTCTGCAAACAACCCAGATGCCCATCAGCTGAAGAATGGATAAAGACAATGCAGTATTTTTACACAATGGAGTATTGTTTAGATATAAAATAGAATAAATCTGAGTCTTTTGTAGGTAAATGGATGCAGCTAGAGAACACACTCTTAAGTGAAATAAATCAGACCCACATGTGCCAACATTATATTGTATCCTTAGTGTGAGAACCTAAGAGATAAAAATGGAATCTGAAGGGTACAATAGATACTGAGGAAAGGGAATGAACTTATTCAAAGTCACTTTTTTTTTTTTAGAACCGAGGATTGAACTGAAGCCCTTACACTTCCCAGGCAAGTGCTTATTCTACTGAGCTATCTTCCCAGCACCAGGAATGAACTTATTCAAAACAAAAGAGTTAATGAGTTTAGAAGGACAGGAGAGGACATGGAGGACTGTTGAAAGTATTATATGTATATGCATGAAAATGCTACAATGAAATGTGTTATTCATTTAATATGTGCTAATAATCATATTTTTTAAAATGCACAATAAAAATTATCTCCTGATTCCAAGAAACTGTATTTAAAATCAAAACACAAATTACTAGGTCAACTTAAAACTCAATCCCCTATGTGTATAATCTCTACGTTAACCATGGTTGAAGACATTACTTCATGAAAGTAGTGACACTTAAAATAAAAATCAATATCAAAATAAATAACAGGTTTAAGCTGCTGCTTTCTGTGTTGAAAACAACATTTTCACTTATGAAGGAATGACCTTCTGTCAAGAGAAATAAGCACTGCATTAAGATACCATCATTAAAGAGAGATTTCCTTGGGCATTTGTGTTCTATGGTTGCAAGAACCTCATTTAAATTAACTCATTCTTCAAGTAAGATAATTCTGCGTGATTAAATTTGTAATATCATCAAAGCACAGTGGGATAAATTTTCAAAGCGAATACATACTTCCCACTGTGAAGGTCTACTGTGTGCATCTATTGCTTTTTAGGTCAATTAGTTGACATTAATCAACTTGCAAATAATTATTTCATAAAGGAAATGTAGCTTCCCTATAGAAAAATAATTTTTTCAAGGACATTTGGAACTCAGTGAAATAGAAAAATCCTCATTTTGAGCAAGTAGGATTCAACTTTTGGTACAACTGTCTAACTTATCTTCTCTTAAGAAGAGATCCACTGAACATGTAGAAGCTCCGAAGCCAGCACAGTGGTGAATCACACATTGGTCACAGGAAAAAACTCAGCAAAACGTGTGACTGCATGACCAAAAAGAGGGTATAGTGGGCCATCCAGGTAGCTGAGCTGACTAAAGCGCCTGCTTCACAGAGCACAGGGACTGCAGCTCGATCCCCAGCACCACATGTCATGCTGGCATTGTCCCTTGGGCACAATGAGACCACGACTGAGACTTGGCATGGTAGGCACACACACCTGTAATTCCAGTGTTTGGGAGGCTGAAAACAGTAGAATCACTACAAGCTCGAACTGTGTAGTGAGAAGCTGTAGACCTGGACTAACTACAAAAAAAAAAAAAAGAGGGTATAGTAAGATCATCAATACCTCAAGATTCAAAGGCCAGCACAAGGCACCTGGCATGATACAGACAGCAAAAGGTGAGCACCACCTGTGTCCTCATCCTAGCCCAAGGCTGTAGGTACTTTGTGACTAGATTCTAGCAAGTGGCATGTATTGAGAGGAATGTGAAGAGGCCTATCTAGGCACTGCCCTAAAACACCACACAGGACCTCCACCCTTGCGCTTCCCTTCTGCAGCGTCTGTGGCAGCCACCTATGCAGGGTGTGATCGGTGCAGGGGAAAGGGACCTGGACTAATGCACCAGCTCCTGGAGAACCACAGCAGGACACAAGCTGCAGGGATCCTTCCAAAGGCTTAGAGAGTTATGTGCAAAGCAGGCTAGTGGTCTCCAATACTCTTAGCCAAGTGGTAAAACTTCCCAGTCTGCTTTCTCATATATGAACTAGGTATAATCCAAAGTGGTGAACTCATAGATGCTCTAAAGTTCTGCTTGGAAAGACTTAGCAGAGGCCTGGCATGCGCTGAGCACTCAGTCAACATTAGCGCTCTCGCTCTCTCTCTCTCTCTCTCTCTCTCTCTCTCTCTCTGTCTGTCTGTCTCTCTCTCTCTGTCTCTCTCTGTCTCTCCCTCCCTCCCTCTCTCTCTCTCTCTGTCTCTCTCTCTGTCTCTCTCTGTCTCTCCCTCCCTCCCTCTCTCTCTCTGTGTCTCTGTCTCTCTCTGTCT
>PVJA010035121.1:0-22065 GCA_004027025.1 Myocastor coypus
GGGACTGGAACAGCACTAAGGAGCCACTTTGTGGCTACTTTTCTTTAACCTTAGCTTCTCTAAGTCAAAAATGAACCAAAGCAGCATAGAAGCTGGGGAGAAGAAGGCTAGAGACCATGGTTTCCTAACAGCAGGTGACGCTGGCAAGCTTCCCTTTTCCTTAACAAGAAGTGCTGCCAGGCTGCTCAGAAATTCCCCTTCTCAGTCCCACAGCCATTCTGGAAATCTGAGAAATCAACTATGCTGCAGTCACAGCCTTTTGGTACTTTTGTGTCCAAAATAAACTGCCCAAGCCAAGTGAGACTGGAAACGAGGTGTCACCCAAGGAAAAAACAGACAGCTTCTCCTGCTTCCCTTAACCAACACAGCTCAGGGTGAAAGACCCAGCAGAAGGGCACTTTTCAGCCTTATTTGATAAAACACCCAGCAGCAAGCCCCTTGGCACATGTAATTGCACCATACTTCAGATCAAGTTAATGATCTGAGAGGGAACCCGGGCCTAAAGGTCACTGGCAAAAGGCTAGGGAGTAAACTTTAATGTCGTAATCGTGCAACTCTGAATTTCCACAGGGAAGGAACTATTACATGGGAGAAACTATTCTGCTCTATTTCATTTAACTAATTTAAAACTCACAACAACAGCCTGACAAGACTGATATCACCCATCGCCATTTTTAGCAAGTGGACCAAAGCACACAGAGGCCAAGCAAGCTTCCTCAGCCAAGAAGTGATGCGAGCTGGTCAGACTTCAGATTCCACAGGAATCCAGGTAAGCAGCTTCCCTGGGTGTCACCACCATTCACTCAAGTCATGGCCAGTACAAGTCCCTAGAAGCCCCAATCTTCTTCCATGCGTTTGCTTTTTTATAAAAATTTCGTTATTATTTTTTAAAATCTTTCTGAGACAGGGTCTTGCTATGCAGCTCAGCTGGCCTTGAGCTCATTTTTGTAGCCCAGGCTGGTCTCGAACTCACACTGATCCTCCTGCCTCAGCCTCCCAAGTGCTGGAATTATAGGGTTATGCCACCACACCCGGCTGCGTTTGCTTTTTGCTTTGCACTTTAGAGATGTCACATTCAGTAACTCACACTACCCCTCTGAAAGCATGGTCAGTATAAGAATAATGTATCCTCCTTGTACACAGAGGAAACTCAAACCTGGGCTCCTCAACTTCTTCCCTAACAATGCTCTGAAATATCATTATGTGTGAGGTAGGGAATTCAAGGAATAAAAAAGGTAAGGAATGCAAGGTGGGATATCAAAAAGCACGTGCAAGGTACAGTGGTATGCACCTTTAATCTCAGCGTGGATGAGGCATGAGGATTAGGGGTTAGAGGCTAGTTTGATCTATATACGGAAACCTGGTCTAAAAAAGAAAAAAGAAAGAAGCCAAAGCACCCTCACCCCTATACTGGTTTTCCTGAAGACTGAAATCTACAGGGCCCTGCTGCAACAACAGCTCTTAAAGCACTGTACACACAAATACTGATGGGTGTTCGCTGGATCCAGGACTTTTGTTGCAGTGTGGAAGCAGAGGGTCCAGGCTCCACCAAAAACCATGAGGGTGGCGAGACCTTGTCCAGGTCCGAGGCAGGCTGAGGGTCCGGCCCCCGGACCACGGGTCTTTGTCAAGCCCTCCGACCAGCCCGAGCCATGCGAAAGAGGCAAAGCCCCCTGGCCCGAATCTACCAACCGCTTTCTGTTCCTGGTGCTCTCCTCTCACTCTTCTTTTTTTTTTTTTTGCAGGACTGGGATTCAAACTCATGACCTTGCACTCACTAGGCAGGCACTTGTGCCACAGAGCTATCTCCCCAGCCCCTTCACTCTTCTTTTCAATAAAGCCGCGTTGGCCCCGACGACCTAAACCAGCCGAGAGCCGAGAGCCGAGGCGGGCGCCGCAGCCGTCCCTGTCTCGGCCCCCCACAGCCCTCCCCGTGGCAAGGCTCACCCCCGCCCTCACCTGCCCCAGCCGACCCCGGAACAGCCACGCGCCCCTGCTGCCCACCTGCAGAAGGCGAAACTCAAAGGTCCTGACCTCGCCTGGCCTTGGGCGTGCACCCCCAAAAAGAAACTGACCCAGCGACTGGTAGGTAGCCTTGTAAGACGCGCCAAACTGGCCAGCCTAATCCCTGCAGAGCTTCTTTGGCCTAGGGGGCGCAACGGGTCGCCCGCCTATTCCCCTTGGCCAAATCCCTGCAGCTATCAGTGCGCTGGGCGCCTCAGCGCGTAGGCTCGGCGCATTTAGGGCTCGAACTAGATTGGGGGCGAGATGGGCGGGGTGGAAGAGGCACCCTGCAGCGCAACTGGCGGAATCTTCTCACACCCAGAAAGCAGGGGAGCTTGGGAACCGCCATCCAGCAGGCAGCCTGGAGACAAGACTGCTGCCATAGTTTACCAGCCATCTCACCTGAGGTGCTGACAATCAAACCCCTTTCTTCCAGAGATCGGACTCTAGGAGACGAACCGCTCCACCCTATAAAAAAGTATCGCACCTTTCAGGACCACTGCTCAGAGCCACTTCGTTGTATCCTGGGCCCTATAGAGCGCCCTACAAGTGGGAGGAACCGTGAAGCATCGGGCAGCCAGTTTGGCCCAACAGGTGTTGTACCCCAATCCTCACAGCGAAGGTTTTTCCTCTATGTCGTGTAGGCCTGCCTCCCTTTTCTCACCCTTACTTCTGCCTACCGGAAACCAGTCCTACTCCATCTCCAGCCGCAACCTCACACCCCAAAGCTTTTCACTGAAGATGACTGGTGACTGGTGAACACGGGTGAATAAACGGCCTGACTGACCACCTAAATTTTCTACAATGTCCTTAAGAGCTATCAAAATCTTCTTAAGCACCTCTATCAGGTAGAACGTTAAAGATAGCCAAGCTTCTTTCTTTACATAACAGAAGTTAGGAGAAAAATTTTGTTAGCAAAAGAGTCTGAGATATGCAGACAGGAAAGTGAATTGCGTAAAGAAAAACTTAAATAACATGCAAAGTAAAACAAAGTCAGGGAACAAACAAATAAAATATGGGCCAACCATCATGGGATTTCAGGCACATACTGGTTTGCATTCAAACCTTCTGGAGAAAAGAGAAAATGCACACATTTTCTTTGCAACAAAACCGTAGAGTTTGGGAAATGATTGAGCCCCTCTAGATCAGAACTCTTCATTTAGGAGCTAGAAAGTAAAAGGATTGACACTGTTCTTGTCCTTTCCAGTTTGCTCAAGGGTACAGCTGCAGAGCTGCTGCTGCTTACGTATCCCAGGTGCGGAGTGGCCTCCTGAGGTGCTTCTTCCCCACAGTGCAGAATGCCCTTAACCTTTCCAGAGCCGCCCTTTCCCTGCATACAGTACACACACACACACACACACACACACACACACACTTTGCCTTGTCCCTAAGGAGCAGAATGGCAAATTTTTGAAAGGTGCATTCTGCATATAATGCCCACATCTCTTTTTTAGAAGTAGCCGGGCATGGTGGTGCATGCCTGTCATCCCAGCACTTAGGAGGCTGAGGTAGGAGGATCGGTGTGAGTTCGAGACCAGCCTGGACTACAAAAGTGAGCTCAAGGACAGCCTGAACTGCGCAGTAAGACCCTGTCTCAAAAAACCAAAATAAATAAATAAGTAAATAAAATCTCATATTGTTTAGCAGTAAATATTTTTGGTTTTGGCACTAGGAATTGAACTCAGGACCTTGCACTTGCCAGAAAGACACTGCTCTGTTGAGCTATTGCCCAGGTAGAGGTATGTCTACTGATGAATTAATTTTAATTTTATGAGTTTCATTAGATTAAACAATGTGTTCTTAATAAAATATCAATTTGTCAGGCAGGCACTAGTGCCATGGAGCTATCTCCCCAGCCCCTCAATAAAATAAAATATTGAACTTTAATATATAAGGAGGGGGGCTTGGCAGGATGGCTCAGTGGTCTAAAGCACCTGCAGGTGGCTGCAGGGACTGCGGTTTGATCCCCAGCACCACATGCTGCACCAGCCCTGCCCTCAGAGCAGGCTGAGCCGGCCATAAAAATAAATAAATAAATAAATAAATAAATAAACAAACAAAAGTTCTGAAACAAGGAAAAAAAATAAATTCTTAAAAAAATATATAAGGAGGATTTAGAATGCACATCAATATTTTCAACATCAACTTTTCACTTGCTTATAAAAGCTAAAAAATAATAGCAGAAATACATTCCTATGTCAAGTATAATGAAAATACAAATGAAAGCCTATTACAGAAATAACCCTTGCTTTAATTGTCATACCCAAGGCAGTCTTTATGCATGATAACTCCATGTTCTGTTCACAAATCTCACTTACACTGACAGTGTTTGTCGTTTTTGTTTCCTGTGTGGCAGCCCATACTTGTAATCTCTCTTGTCCTCTTTTGTCAGGAGCTTGTTACTATATTATACAGTGTGCATTTAGGAGGAAAATTTAAAAATAAATAAAATACCAAATATGTAATGAGTGCTTAGAATGCACATCTCCTGTTCACTTGCTTACACCATCCAAAAACATAACAGAGATAAATTTTTATGGGAGCTCCAGTGAAAATACAAGCAAAAGTCAATCACAGAAATAATCTCTGAGCTGGGCGTGGTGGCTCACGCCTGTAATCCCAGCACTTGGGAGGCTGAGGCAGGAGGATTGATGAGAGTTCGAGACCAGCCTGGGCTACAAAAGTGAGCTCAGGACCAGCCTCAACTGCATAGCAAGACCCTGTCTCAAAAAGACAAAAAAGAAAAAAAAAAAAAAAGAAATAATCTCTGCTTCAACTGTCACACTTAAGGTAGGTAGTCTTCACATGAAAACGAGGTGTTCCACACACAAGTGCTACTTACACTGATACCATATGTGTTTTGTTTTGTTGACACAGTTGACTTCTTTTTGGTTTTTCCATTATCTTTGTAGGTCTTTATGATGTTGCACTGGCCTGTTCACATGTCAGCTCCAAAAATTTTTTGCACAGTCCCTGCTGTAGAAACATAGTGTTCTGCTGTACTTGTTCTTTTATCAGTTCCACTCCAAATTCTCTCGGAAATTTTCTCTATGATATTTTGAACTTTTTGTTTTCTTTATAAACTATGAAACTATTTCTGCCAAATATGTTTAGGATTGTGTAAATACAATCATTGGCCAATTCTTTGTGTTTCAGTTGACCATCACAGGTGCCACATAATTCATCATCTACTCTGCCGTTGGTTTAGATGTAAAAAGTTCACGTCTCTGGCTTCATTTGTGTTGAGGTGTCTCCATCAATATTGCCATGATGGTGCAGTGTTGATATCAGCAGTACCACTATGTTTTCCTTTGCCATATAATAGGCCAATTTTATGTCTCTCTGAAATCCAAAAATAGTACAATACAGTTCTCTGTTGGGAACTTGCTCCATTTCATTGGGAATTTCCACTTTGTTCTTGAGCATGTTCCCTACACTGGTCAAATGGTGCTCTTTTAGCAAATGGAACATCAGTGAGCAACTCGTGGACCAATTGTTGAACGTCACATTCCAATGAACCTGGCAGACAGAAGCAATGAGTCTGTGTATAACATCACTGAGTTTATTAGTACACAAACAAGACCTGCCTCAAAGAAAAATAAAACAAAAGGAAATAATAACCTGTGTCCTAGTCACTGATAATATTCATGAGATCCATAGCTTGCTTTCTTAAAGAGACTCCAGTGCCTTTATTTTCAAATATTCTCCTGGACTATACAGCAGATCCTAGGAATAGACGTTCTACCTTTAGAAATGTATGAAGTGAAAATTTGGCCATCCCACACTATAATTTGACTGACCAACAGGGAAACTGTAATTTAACATTCCTAAAGAAATTATCACAATAGAATTTCTTGAAGTGAGCAGAAGAAGACTTAGACCTCCCACAAGGTGACATAAGCACAGGTAGACTGATTTAGGGCCTGTGAGATAAGACATCTAAGACTTACCTCATAAAAAAAGATTAGTTGGCCTTAGAAAACAAGTCTTTCTGTAAATGCCATAACTTGTCTTTCAGGAAAAACATCCAGACCTTTCACTAATGAGTCTTAGGTTTGGAACTGGTTTTTCAAGAATGTCTATGAACAGAACTCAGGCCACCTGGTCAGATGGCTTAAATTATCCATGCAAGAATAACACCCTTGAAAGTAAACATGTGTCCCTTCTCATCATCCAACCAGGGAAGATCTTTTTCCCTCTCCCTTTCCATAGATCTCCTACTCCCAGCCAACTGGGGAAATTTTCTTTTTGTAAAAACATAATAGCATAATCTTGATCCCTGTACATGTCAAGTGAGCCCTTACTTGACAATATGAACACTGTTAAGACAATTTTTTACATGACTTTATTTTTATTAATTTAGTGAGAGAGAAATAGTGATGAGACAGTTTCAAAACAGGCTAGCAGGACAGTTACAATAATTAATACATTGCATGTTGTTGTCTTCATAGTAGTTATTCAGAGTGCAAGATGCAGACATGATATCTTGTTTAAAGGATAATTCTTCCAATTTTAGTACATGTGCTGCCAAAGCAAGCACTAAAGGATAATTCTTTTTTTTTCTAATATTTATTTATTTATTTTTTATTGCTTAAATTTAACAATGGTTATATTACATATTTTCATCATCAGATCAGTTTAGATTAATACATATAGGTATATAAGATTGATCAAACAATTAAACATTAACCTTTCTAAATCCACATTACTTTCTTTTTTTCTTTTCCCCCTTATTTTCTTTGAAAGTTTAAAGGATAATTCTTAAACTGCAATTACACCAGGCATTGTGGTATATGCCTGTAACCCATGCTATTTGGGAGGTCAAGGCAGGAAGGATGAGAGTTTGGGGTGAGCCTGGATAAACTTACCCATATGAACAAGTGACCTTAAAACTTGAACTTTTTCTATTTTGTCATAAATATAATTTAGATCCTGTCAACTGTTGTCTTTTTTTCTTAAAGACAAGCTCTCAACATGTAGTTCAGGCAGGCTTCAACCTCACTATGCAGCCCAGGCTAGCCTGAACTCCTAGCAACGTGCTTCACCCTTCCAAGTGCTAGGATTATAGGCATGTCCTACCATACTCAATTCCATTGTCTTCATTTTTGCTTACTGTCTGCATGGTACCAAACTGATTTAGAAATAAATGTGCACATATATATTAATCATAAACCTCAAAATTTTTTATTCTTTACATAATTTGGTAAGACTTGTTTAATATTGCTCACTTAATATAAAGCAGCTATGATTTCTGACCAACAAAATACCCATGCATTTAACTTTACAGGGCTATTAGGCAAAAATTAATATCCACAGGCCCTAAAAAAGGTTACTGCCTAGCCAGTTCAAGGTTGTGAAGGGGGCTAGGGAGATAGATCAGTAGAATAAGTGCTTGCCTGGCAAACTCAAGGACCTTAGTTCAATCCCCAGTCCCGCAAAAAAAAAAAAAAAGGTTAAATAATGGCTAACTAAGCCGGGCGTGGTGGCTCACGCCTGTAATCCCAGCACTTGGGAGGCTGAGGCAGGAGGATTGGTGTGAGTTCAAGACCACCCTGGGCTACAAAAGTGAGCGCAGGACCAGCCTCAACTGCATAGCGAGACCCTGTCTCAAAAAGACCAAAAATAAATAAATAAATAAATAAATTTAAAAATAAATAAATAAATAAATAATGGCTAACTAGCTGTGGTTAGTGCCTCAAAATTTTGGTAAACAATTCAGACTATTATTAAGAATGGACAATTGGAGCTGGGGGTGGTGGTGCGCCCTACAAAAGTGAGCTCAAGGCCAACCTGAACTGCATAGTGAGACCCTGTCTCAAAAAGACAAAAAAAAAAAAGAAAAAAAGAATGAACAATTGGTCCATAAATGTGTATAGAAAGGGAGCAACTCTCTGTATGTAAGAAAAAAATGACATTTTATAAAGAGAGGTTATAAAAAGATACATATTAGGCCTATATCTATAAAAATATGCTATTAATATACCTTCCAATATTACAAGCTTCCTAGAAATCTGAGGCAGGAGGATCATAAGTTGGAGTCCAGCCTGGACAACTTAGTAGAACCAGTCTCAAAAAAAAAAAAAGAGAGAGAGTAAAAAGGTGTTGGGGCGGTAACTCAGTGTGAAGTCCTAGATTCTGTCCCTAGTACTAGGGGAAAAAAGCTGGGTTGTATTTACTCTTGCTGGCTTGTTTTATATTTTCATTTTCTTTGTGTTTGTTGCTTGACAAATTCTGCAAAAGTACAACTCCAAACAATAATGCTGGCCCAGTGTGCTGAGATGATGCCCACTGCCAACAGGAGACATGATATTGAACAATGAACTTTAGATTATTTCCACAGTAAGCCCACACAACTAAAATACACATTAAATAAATACTGATTAAAACTAGGTTATTTGTTTTACTAGTGTTAAAGAGAACAGCTGGGCATGGTGCCAGGCAGGCTGAGACAAGAGGATGTTAGCAAACTTGATGCCAGTCTGGGCTCCAAAGTGAGCTTGAATTCAGGGCAACCCTGAACTACACAGGAGACTCTGTCTCAGGGAGAGGGAGAAGGAGGGGGAGGAGAGAGGAGGACGGGGGGTGGGGTACCAAAATTAAACTGTCAACTTCACTTTTCTTTTTTTTTCTTGGAAAAAAAGATATATATTTAGAATTAGCCAGTTGGATTCAGTTTAGATGACCCCAGTTTTGTTGGCAATAGCCAATGCATCATGATTGGGAGCCAGTCAAACATATGGCTCCTTCTCTCCATCAGGCCTGATTAGGGTATTGACCTTGGCAACATTGATGTCATAGAGCTTCTTTCCATTGTGTTTGATTTGGTGCTTATTGGCTTTTTTTTTTTTGTCTTTTTGAGACAGGGTCTCGCTATGCAGTTTAGGCTGGCCTTGAGCTCACTTTTGTAGCCCAGGCTGGTCTCGAACTTGCACCAATCCTCCTGCCTCAGCCTCCCGAGTGCTGGGATTACAGGCGCCCGGCTGATGCTTATTGGCTTTGACATCCACAATCAACATGAGTGTGCTCTTGTCCTCAATCTTTTTCATGGCTGACTTTGTGGTGAGGGGGAACTTGATGGCACAGTGGTCAAGTTTGTTTCTCCTGGGGGCACTCTTCCGAGGGTATTTGGGCTGCTTCCGGAGCTGCAGTGTATTGGAACAGAGGAAGGTGGGTGACGTTCATTCATATCTTCTTTTTGTGGCTGTGGATGCCTTTCAGCATGGCCTTCTTGGCCTTCAAAGCTTTTTCTTTGGCTTCAACTTTAGTAGGGGCAGGGACTTCCTTCTTCACCTTCAGCACCATCTTGGTAAAAAGGCCTCAACTTCACTTTTATAAACCTTAGGTGTGTACCAAATCCTTTTCATGCCCATCCACTTGGACTTGAAAAAAATAATGGGAAATAATAATCTTCAACTACTTTGATACTCTCAAATCCAGAATATAGGAATCCCAAAATTTCTCTCTAGGGCTGAGGATATAATTCATGAGGGTTTGCTTAGGATAAGTTAGGCCTTTAGTTTAATCTCCAGGACCAAAAAAACAAAAACTAAAAAAACCCTCTAACTCTTCTGATTCTAGTTTCCTTTAAAATTTTTTTATTTATTAATTTTTTTGTGAGACGTAGTCTCACTCTGTAACCACGCTGGCTTCAAACCTGGGATGATCCTCCTGTCTCAGTCTCCCAAGTGCAGGGATTATAGGCATGCACCACCGTGTTTGGTGGGATTCCCATTGTTCCAGAACATTTTACAGATACTCTAAAAGTCCTCAATTATAGATAATAATAGAGGCAGTTTATAACCTAAGACAGTGTGTACCTTTAGAGTTTATGTTCCTAATTAAATGTCTTTTTTTTTTCTAATTAAATGTCTTTAAATGTCCAGTATCATAGTTCCCAATGATGGAAAATTGCTAAACAATACCTATATTCTACTGAAGGAAAGTAGGTAGTCAGTACTGCAGATGATACTTATCAGAGTCCTTTCCTGATTATAAACTAACAAAATTTGCTTTAAAAATCTGTGAAATCTTGATTTTTTAAAAGTCTGGATTCTTGTCTCTATCTGTATCACTAATAATATTTGGTCCATGGTAAAAGGATGCATTTGTTGGGAAAGGAATTTCAAATGATGCTATGTTAACTGACTGATTTCTTCTTCTTCTTCTTTTTTTTTTTTGTCTTTTTGAGACAGGGTCTTGTTATGCACTTCAGGCTGGCCTTGAGCTCACTTTTGTAGCCCAGGCTGGTCTCGAACTCGCACCGATCCTCCTGCCTCAGCCTCCCAAGTGCTGGGATTACAAGTGTGCGCCACCACGCCCGGCTGATTTCTTTTGTAATGTGACTGTTTATTGCCCCAGACTGGAATATCATATCATATCATATCATATCATATCATATCATGTCATGTCATAATAATAGGGTAAATCAAATTGTTAGTAACAAATACAAAGTTATAACAATTTGGGCATTAAAAACTAATCTTCTTCAGAATTAGAATTAGCCACACCATACAAGGTAGGAACCAGGGAGACAAATTAGCCAAAGGAAAAACTAAAATTAAAAGGTGAGAAAATATTTCATAAGGTACAAATGACTATAACTGCAAGGGGCAAATCATACTGTCCTCTTAAGAAAGAATGTGATGCTACCTACTGAGAATTTGGGGCTGGTTTGGATACTTATTTCCTCCATAAATTGATTTTTTTTTTTTTTTTTTTTTTTTGAGACAGGGTCCTGCTGTGCAGTTCAGGCTGGCCTTGTACTCTGTAGCCCATACTGGCATAGAACTCACAGTGATCCTCCTCCCTAAATCTGCCCTGTTCTGGAATTACCAGCATGCACCACCATACCTGACTTAATTTTATTTCTTTTTAGGCCATATTATATTTACAATTGCTATATCAATGTTTTAACTAGATAGGTGAATGGTGTATCAGATACAAAATAAAAAAAGTCACAAGGGCTGTAATGATAGGTATAGCTAATGCATGAAGATGTTCCTCAAAGACTCTCAAGCACCTTTTTTCCCAAATACATCTCCTATGTCTCTGTTGGATCATACAGCAAATCCTAGGGCAAGTCTTCTGTGCGTGTTTTCCAAGTATGCTTTTTCTTTTTTTTTCTTATTTTAGAACTTTTGTTTGTTTGTTTATTTTTATGGCGGGCTCAGCCTGCCCTGAGGGCAGGGCTGGTGCAGCATGGGGTGCTGGGGATCGAACTGCGGTCCCTACAGCCGCCTAAGCTTTCCTAAGCAGGCACTTTAGACCACTGAGCCATCCTGCTGGGCCCCCAAGTATGCTTTTTCTTGCTTTTGTTTTCTCTACAACAGCTACTTAAAATGACCTCCTTCTGTTCTTCCTCTTCTTTACTTGGAAAACTCCTTTTTTATTTTTATTTTTTTATTAATACAGTGAACATAGGGGCTGGGGATATAGCTCGGTGACACGAGTGCCTGACTGGCAAGTGCAAGGTTGTGAGTTTGAACCCCAGTCCCACAAAAAAAAAAAAAAAAATACAATGAACATTGTTGTCTTGATAGTAGTTGTTCCGAGTACAAGACTACTTTGTTAGTTCAATGAGAAGAAACATTTGCACCAATAGTGTTTAGAAAAGTTATTCATCTTATACTTGGAAAACTCCTTTAAAGTTCCACTAAATACCCACTGCTGTGATCACTGCCTGGCTGCTCCAGGAGGCTTCATCTCAGTCTCGCACTCTGCCTGCTCCTCAGCATACCTTACTCTGCTCAGTCACTACCTCAGGCTGTATGCATTCGCTGAAAACCTGCTCTGCACAGGTGGGGTGCAACTGGTACAAGACAAAGAACAACCTTTTGCAGTGATCATTGTTTTGTTCTTCCTGCTCTCACTAAACTGGTAGCTTCTCAATACAGGACATTATGTTATCTCTGCATACTTGGGCCTAGCAAAGGCCAGGTATATAGGAGGTATTGAACACATGTATTATTATTATTTTTAATATTACCTTTTATTGACATTTGTTTTCCCCTGTGGTTTTTTTTTTTTTTTCAGTACTGGGTATCAAACTTGGGACCCAGCACGTGCCAGGTGATGCTTATGCCACTCAACTATATACCAGGTCTCCATATGTATCATGTATATATACATATACATACTATATATATATATATATGTATATATATATATATATATATATACTTTCTATATCATATGCTAATAAAGTTCTTGTCTATATCTCAGAGTTGGTTTCCCTTCCGCATTAAAAATCGAAGTTGCTAAATAAGGGATCTGCACTCACACTCACTCTGCCTCCTTACCACTCATGTATTTCTTTGCCCTTTGTGATCCACCCTGGAAACTCTTTTCTTGTTGGGTAAGTTGACATCATCATTGTATGTCCCCAGTGAAAATCAACCCGGGGGGGGGGGGCACTGGCAATTGAACCCAGGGCCTTCCTACACTTTTTATTTTTTTCTTTTAAGACAAGGTCTCACTAAGTTACCCTAGCTGGACTCAAATTGGGATCTTTCTGCCTCAACCTCCTGAGGGGCAGGGATTACAGGTGCAAGTCATTATACTTTGCCACTTATCTGTATTTTAAAAATGATCTTCTTAGCCTTTGCTCTCTGTTTTATTTATTTATTTATTTATTTATTTATTTATTTATTTATTTATTTTTGGCTTTTTGAGACAGGGTCTTGCTATGCATTTCAGGCTGGCCTTGAGCTCATTTTTGTAGCCTTGCAGCAATTCTCCTGCCTCGGCCTCCCAAGTGCTGGGATTACAGGCGTGTGCCACCATGCCCAGCTGCTCTCTGTTTTAGAACATGGGTTTATCGTCAGGAAGGTCTCCCTGCATGATGAAGCAGTGCCACCATCTGGTCTGGGCTGGTAGATAGTTCTTATATATAAACATGTGGAACATATCTTCCTATAGTTCTACCCAAGTCCCACGGAACACTCTGCTTTGCTTATGTGCTTGTTTCCTCCTTTAATAATTAATTATACTATTCACTGAGGATGTGCTATATGCAGGCAATAGGATGTAGCCATGATCAAGACATACAGAGTTCTGATTTTCAGAGAACTTCCTTTGTGTGGGAAAGAGAGATAAACAAGTCAATATGTCTGAGAGGGATGGGTTCTTTTATTTATTTATTTATTTATTTATTTATTTATTTATTTATTTTTAAAGGCAGAGTAAGAAACCCCAAGAATTAAAGGCAGAGAGAAGGGCTTTCTCAGGAAAGAGCTTGCTGACTGATTCTGAAGCACACACCTGACTGAAGTAGGAGCACAAACTGCACAGACATCTCTCTGGGAAAAGACTTGCAGGCAAAGGGAACAGCTCGGGGGATGACCCTGAGACAAGGCTAACAACCCTCACCCAGCACTAGCACTACGCCTACCACCTACAACTGTTAGTATTCGCAGCTGATGCAAACTTGTTAACTCTTTATTTTTGACACGGAAACAATCATTTTTCCAATATTGATATCAAACTGCAAAATCCCTGAAGTGTTTCTGGGCTTGACGAGCGGCTCAGTGATGAAAGACGAATCTCCATTGCGTCCTGGATTCAACCTCAAACACTGTCGCAAAATGAAATGCAAGCAAGCAAACAAACAAACAAACCTTGACATTTTACTAACGCTGGGTAAGATACAGGTTGTGCTGACCAGATTGAGAGTGTGCCAAGGTGGCTTTCTTGCTTCCAAAAGAATGAAGCAAAGCTTCAATCCCCCGCACTACAGTAGAAGTTAACTGTGACAAAAGAATGTCTATCCAAAAGACATCACAAACAGTGTTAAAATGCACGTTATAGACTGACAGATAGGACATGTGTAAATGTAATATGTATAAATACTGTTGTCTAGTATCTGCTATAGACCTCTGTAAACCGGTAATAATAGAGAAGATAAACAATCCAGCAGAAAAATACATAAATAGTACAGGTAATTCCCAAAAGTTCAAATGACCAACGTTATCTGTAAAACTCTACTACACATTTCTACTAGTCAGGAAAATAAAAATCGAACTCAAGGAGATTCATTTTACATATTTAGACTTCCCATAACCTGAAAGTCACACCATTTTAAATGTAGTTAAGTGTGTAGAAACTGGGTCTTGTGTACAGTACAAATCTGACATAACCACTTTGGAGAATAACTGACAAGATCTACAATAGGTGAAAATGCAGCTATTGGGCTGGGGATGTAGCTCGGTGGTAAAATATTTGCCTAGTATGAAGGACCTCTAGGTCACGCCCAAGTCCATAAAGAAATAAAGGTCCCTAGCCCAATTTATTCAAGGCCCTGGGTTCCTTCCTCTGCACCACAAAACAAAATCAGAACAAAAAGAGAAAAGAGAATAGAAAAATAAATACCACCTATCCTTTAATCCAAAATGTCTATTTCTAGATTTTTTTTTTGAAATAAGATCTTGCTGTGTAGTTAAAACTGGCCTTGAACTCATTATATACCCCAAGCTAGCCTTGAATTCACAGGGATCCTCCTACCTCAGCTTCTTGGGACTTGCATACAGTACCAAGTTGACTCAACCACTTTGGAGAGTGCTAGGATTACAGAGGAACCCCACCACCCCAGCCAAATTAAGAGGTAGAACATTTTCTTAGTTCATTCATAATCCACAAAATTAACCTAGTGGTCTCATCCAGTATTTTATAAAAATGAAATACAAGAGAATAGGAAATAGGTATAATAAGGGTGAGTATTATTTTGTTAAATTTACTTTCCGTATAAACTGAGTCTTGATATAAAATGTACTTTTTACCATGAGTTGTTGTTTTTAAAAAATTCTGCTGAGTCTAGTGGTACAATCCTATAATCTCAGGTACTCAAAGGCTAAGGAAGGAGGATCCAAAGTTGAAAGTCAACCTAGACAATTTAGTAAGACCCTGTCCTCAATATTTTAAAAAACGAGAAAGGCTAATGTGGGTAAGTGGTAGAGCACCCCTGGTGCCATCCCCAAACACCCTCTGAAAATCTTTCCAATGAGAAACTTTCATACAATAACAGAAGCTGACATGTTTGAAGATACTGCCTGCAACATGATGTTTATAATACAAAGCACTGAAACCAGTGCATTTACCACTGATAATGGATAAACAAATTGATAAAACATCACACAGCAGCTAAAATGAACTAACTGGATCTTGAAGATGAATTTTGAAAACATAATTGAGAGAGAAAAACCAAAATGTATAAAAGTAAGTGCGATGCAAACCCTTCTTTGCCCCAGTACTAAAGATGACATCCAGTGCCTTTGCCCTGAGCCACATGCACAGACCTTTTAGGCTTTATTTTTTTTTACTTTGAGACAGAGTCTAAGTAGCCTCTGCTGGGACTTGATGCTCCAGTTCTCCTGAGGATGTGTCAGTAAGACAGAGAAAAGTTTTCAAATGTCATGTAATTGCTGATCAAAATAAGTAATCATAGTCATAGATCAAGTAAAATGGAAATTCAAGCTTCCAAGCAGATATAAAAAAATAATAAAACAGAAAAAAGGGAAAGATATTTTTAAAAGAATCCCACATACATGGTGTACAATAAATGATTCATTCAGAAAAAATTATCATTTGGTAAACAGAAAGAACTAATTGAAGTAAAAATTATTTTTATTTATTTATTTATTTTGTGTAACTGGGGATTGAATTCAGGCCCTTGCGCTTGCCAGGTAAGTGCTTATTCTACCCAGCTATCTCCCCAGCTCAGGCAAAAACTATTAATGAACACTGAAATTAATAGGGTAAAGTGTGACAAATAACAGAATGTTTGAATAACATTGGTATCTATTAGCAAAGTACTTACTAATTACAGAGGGAAAGATACCAACTTTACACCAGAGAAGCTAGATGCTTTCTTAAGCCACATTACCAAGGCAGTGGTGTACCAGCATTAGTGAAGCTCAGGGGAGGAATACTTCCTAACTTATGTCCAAGGATGATAGACACAAGCTTGAATGTGGCTATGGCGGCAGTATGTACTCCACAGAAATAAAGCAAATGCTCTCCAAGAAAAGCCAGCCAGTTGGTAAATATTTGAGAACAATGATGAATCAACCAATTGACTTCCTGGGCCTCCTAGTAATTATATACCAAGAAGACACAACATCATGTTTGTGGTATTCTGCCCAAAATACATAACTTCAAGGTATCTTAGCTATTCTCTCATTGCTGGGACAAATAACCGACACTCAAAGTGAAGGAAGGAAAGGTTTATTAGCTCACAGTTACTGGAGGTTTCAGTTCATATTCGGCTGGCCCAGAGCTGAGTGGAACAGGGCAGAGAGCATCCAGTTCATGGCGGCAGAACAGCAACAAAATGGTGGCAGAGGCAACCGACCAAACGGAAGCAAAGAGCAACAGCTCTAGCCTGTCTCTCTGTCTCTCTTTTTAAATTACATCAGGCTCTCTACCTTAAGCCTATCTGCCTTAGGCTACACCCATAATCCCAGAAGTACTTAAAACACATAATCCCAAGGATCATGGGTCAAGTCTCAAACTCTAGATTAGTACTAAATCTCATAATCCCAGTGGATCATGGATCAAGTCTCAATCTATAGAAGTCCCCGCCCCATGACTGCATGAGGCTTTGCGGGGACAACTAGACATAAACCATAACACAAGGGTAGTGAGAAAACATGCACTGGGAAAAGACTAAATTGGGAAACATTCTACAAATTAGATGGCCTGCACTGGCAAACAATCAGGTTTATGAAAGGCACTGACAATTAACGCAATATTTCAGATTAGAGGAAACTAATGAGCTATCATAACTAATGCAGTGTGTGAACTTGATTGGACTCTACACAAGATTGGGGGTGTGATGGTTTGGGACTAGATGCCCCCTCAAAGCCTCATACAGTCATTAATGGAGTTTCAAAGGTGGCTAGACTAGGCATTTGAATGTAGGTTAAGGCTGCAATACTGGGATTAAAGATGTGGATCATGGAAGCCCCACCCTGTATATAGGTGGCACCAATTAGTAGGTTGGTGACCTTATTAAATATTAAAGGGGCAAAAACAAAGCAGGCTTTCTGCTGCTGCTACTTCTGCTGCTAATTGATGTTTGTTGCCTGTTGCTCTCTCCCTGCCTCACCATGAACTTTTCTCCTCTGTGATGCCCCTTTGCTGTGCTGCCTGCCTCAGAGTCAGCTGACTATGGATCAAAACTGCTACAAACTGTGAACTGAAGTAAATCTTTCCTCCTTTAACTTTGGGTATTGGGTATTTTGTGACAGCAACAACAAAAGTAACTAAAATGGAGGGGTATGAATATTTACAGGGAGGCTAATGCAGGAGCATGGCCAGTTCAAGGCTAGCTTGGATGATGAGATAATAAAAATGTTGTAAATGAGCCAGGAGTGGTGGCTCATGCCTGTAATCCCAGCACTCGGGAGGCTGAGGCAGGAGGGTTGGTGCGAGTTTGAGACCAGCCTGGGCTACAAAAGTGAGCTCAAGGCCAGCCTGAACTGCATAGAGAGACCCTGTCTCAAAAAGACAAAAAAAATGTTGTAAATGGTTAAATTTTTTAAATATAAAAACAAGCCGGGCGTGGTGGCACACACCTGTAATCCCAGCACTTGGGAGGCTGAGGCAGGAGGATTGCTGCGAGTTGGAGACCAGCCTGGGCTACAAAAGTGAGCTCAAGGCCAGCCTGAACTGCATAGTGAGACCCTGTCTCAAAAAGACAAAAAAGGGGACTGGCAGAATGGCTCAGTGGTCTAAAGCGCCTGCCTGGGGAAGCTTGGGCGGCTTCAGGGACCGCAGTTCGATTCCCGGCACCACATGCTGTGCCGGCCCTGCCCTCGGGGCGGGCTGAGCCGGCCATAAAGATGAGTGAATAAGCAGATGTTCTGAAACAAGAATAAAAATAATAAATAAAATAAAAAATTAAAAATATATATATATATATATAAAACAGTAAAAGGTATTGCCATTAATCTTCCTCAAAATAATTCCTCTCTCTCCCAACACACTTAGCTCATCATTCTTACTCATTTCTGAAGCAGTTCCAGAAGTCCTACTTTACTTCTTTAGTTGCACCACTGTGGCTGCCTTCATGTCCTGAATCAATTCAAAAAGTTTCCCTCCATGGTCAGTTTGACTTTGGGGAAGAGCCACCAGAAGTCAGCCAGTGCCAGACCAGCTGGATAAAATAGATGAAGATGTGCTGTATAGACTTAGGAACCTGCCTTTCTATTGGCTGGTAACCGACAACTGCATTCAGCACATATATTTTTTTCACACCTTGTAAAGACAGTTTGGAAACAAGATTTCCAAAGCTGCTTCAGAAAAACAAAACAAAAACTACTTCAGAAAGTGACAAGAGAGGCCAGCGAAAGCTCAGCAGACTAAAGCACCTGCTTAGGCAAGTTTAGGGAAGCACAGAGACTGTGGTTCGATCCCCAGCATAGTGGCAGCTGGGGATCCCAGTGCCAGGGAGGCTGAAAACAGGAGGATCACTGTAAGTCCTAGCTGTGTAGTGAGACCCTATAACAACCAAATACATTAAAAGAAAAGAAAGTGGCAAGAATGATGAGGTTGGAAACAAGGAAAGGGAGGGGAGGGGACTTCAGGGAGATTAATAGCAATGTGACTTTTACGCTCATGAACTTGGGGGAGGAGTACTGGGAATCATACTCAGGACTTTGTATTTGCCAACAGGTGCTGCACTGCTGAGCTATCTCCTCAGCCCCTACAGTCATAAACTTTTAAGTCACTATATTTTTATCACCCTTGTACAAATCAAGACTGACTCAAAAATAAAATTTTCAAGACAACTAGCCAAATGTGAATGAAATCTTTCGATGGAACAGCAGGGCTATATTGATGTTAATTTTCTGTTTTTGAGCATTGTACTATGGTTATGTATGGGATATGCCAAATGCAGATAAAAGCATACAGAGATAAAGGCTCATCAGTCTGTAACTCTGATGGAAGGAATTAAAAACATTAACAAAAGAGAATCTGGATGTCAGTTCTCTGTACTATTGGGAATCTGAAACATATGGAAATTAAACATTATTGGGCAAAAAACCTTGAATGCAGCCCAGTCTTCTGCTGTCATTTTCAGGCCTCCATGGCTGAGGGGCACGGAGGTGCTGAGCGAGATTTCTGAGGCCACAACGCCAGGACACATATCAGTACCCAAGGCTGCCTAGTCTCGACTCCATGTGCATGACCCTAAGGTCTGACGCAGGCACAGCATCCCTTAACTTTCCTACCCTGCCTCTTATTGGCCAAGTCCACTGTGATGTGCCTTTTGTGTGGGCTCCCACAGTGGTTACAGGTGTGAGGACCTTGTCCCAGGTGCCCTTCTGCTTACATACGGGATCAAACATCAGTCATAGTTTTCATCCTCATCTACGGACCACTGGTTGTCTGAAAACATTTTCCTCTCTCATAACAATATGTCAGTGTCGTTGCCCTGAGTCATTGGAAAGAATCCACTTAGATTCTCCCAGTATATATTGTTTACATGCTTTTCTGTCTTCATTCACTTGTGTCCCAGAGCTGCAGACCAGGATCCTGACTGTGCAACAGATTCTTTTTTTTTTTTAAGAATTTTTTTTTCTTGTTTCAGAACTTTTGTTTGTTTGTTTATTTATTTTTATGGCCCACTCAGCCTGCCCCAAGGGCAGGGCTACCGCAGCATGTGGTGCTAGGATTGAACCACGGTCCCTGCAACCGCCTAAGCTTTCCTAAGCAGGCGCTTTAAACTACTGAGCCATCCTGCCGGGCCCTGTACAATAGATTCTTAAAGCACGATGTGAATCTTGACCTCAGGTACATAGTTCCTGTCCCTTCCTTCAACCAAACTCAGTGCAAAGATTCTGCATCCTGTCTTCCTTGGATTTGGGGCCCAGATGTCAGATAACAAGATTCACAGTCTCCAAGGATGTTGAGAGCTCCACTAGGTAGCCAGACTTAAAACACACAGTCTTCCAGGCTTTGTGATTATAGCTGTTGTGATGGGCAGTGTAAGGTCACTTGGTCAGGAGCTCTCTCTTGAGTTTCTAATAGAGGTAGTGGAGACCTTGGCCAATACCAGCTGGCCACGCCCTCAGGGGGGTGTGTCTCTCAGCTTTCCTCTCTGTCAATTACTTGGAAATTTCAGGGAAATGTGTCTGGGCCTTCCAACACTTGTTCGGTCTGCAGCCTCTTTCTCAAAAAACACCTGGAGACCAGGAGACAGAAGTGGTAGGGCATAGCGCTTCCTCAGGCTGAAGGTACTATACCTCTGCACTTATTCCTAGGTTATATTTTGTGATTCTGTCTCTCTTTCTCCTCCCTTCTTCCCTCTCCTAAGACTTCCAGCATGCACTACTCCTCCGCTGAGCCATCTCCTCAGCCCCTCTGATGAAACTGTGGGTTCATCCTATGAACCTACTGTATTTGAGCTTAGAAGTGCACATAGTAGGTTGCACAGTAACGGACTGAGCTGCTGCTAAACCCCTTAACTGCAGCTGCTTTTGCCAGTGTCTCTACTCATCTTAGGCAAAGAAGTGTATTTCCCACTGCCCCACTTACCACCTGGCACATAGCAGGTGCTTGATAAATAATCTAGGTAACTTTAAAATGGTCTGCACATTCTGTAGAACTGGAGTGAGCATTCTCTCATCACCTGTGAATCTGGAGAAGTTTGTGCTTGTGTTGACAATGCCATAATAAAAGAGGCTGTGTTCTTAGTGTTTGGGGGAAAAGTCCTGAGGTTCTTAATGATGTCAGTGCTGTGAGTGAAAGGATACTGAATAACAGAATTATGATCTCTTTTTATCTTTGCTCTCTATTTATGATATCACATGGTCAGTTTGTGTATATATATTTTTTTCTCTAATATTCCTTCCTCTCAGAGGACTCTCCCTGGTGTGTAGGTACATAGCTATAATCCCAGCACTGTGGAAGCTGAGGCAGGACACATCCAAAAATTGTATGTTTGAGGCCATCCTGGACTTGACAGTGAGATCTGAAGGGAAGATGAACTGTGTAGTGAAGTGGACACAACGGTTTATTTCAGTTGAGCAGACACGCGTGCAAGTGAATAAAGATAGAAAAGCACACCCGCAGCAGTGTATTGGGAGAAGGTAAATGGATTCTTCTGAATGATTCACAGCAATCTCATTGATCTTCTAGTGGTTAACAAGAGAAAAATGTCTTCTGATAGCCAGTGGTCAGCACAGGAGGACGAAGGCCAATTATCTCGACTGATCAGGAAATCCAGAGACTCCCCCTTTGTCCCTATAGGTAAGTGTAAGCCTCAACTGGATACAGTTTATTACACTGAAAGTATAATAATGCAACAATGCCTTACACTAGATCTTTTAAGGATTGAAGTGTTCCATATAACTGCATTTTTCAGATAATGGAAGCTAACTTTCTCTAAATATTAATATGAATCAGGCTTTCAGAGTAATTTCCAGTATATGACATGTCCTCCCAAAATGTTATCTATCATTCATTAAAGCATCAAATTTTATTCTCTTTTATCCATTTCATTAGACATCCACCTAAAATTATTAGCACGAATGGAATCAATTGAATGGACTTAAGGTTTCTGTCCTGATTCAGTATTAGCAGCAGTAGCAACAGTTTATTATTAGGTCTACTAAGGACTATTGAAATGTATGTCTCTTTGTAACTCCAACCTTTATGGCTTTAAGTCTGCTGTTCGTAGATTTCCATTTCTTTCATTATTGTCTGGTACCAGTCTGCTTCCAGTGTTCGGTGGCACCAGAAGTGAAAAACTTGAACTGTAGATGATACTGGCTATTTTTTCTGACTCCTAAGTAAACTTTGAACTAAAGAAGTGGCATTATGATTAAACCTGGGGTTTTTTTTCTCCTCTCCCACACATAATTACTATATGTTTTACATTTTTTATTATTTTTTAAAGAGAGTACAACCGGGTGTGGTGGCACACGCCTGTAATCCCAGCACTCGGGAGGCTGAGGCAGGAGGATCGGTGTGAGTTTGAGACCAGCGTGGGCTACCAAAGTGAGCTCAAGGCCAGCCTGAACTGCATAGCGAGACCCTGTCTCAAAAAAAGATCGGAAGAGC
>PVJA010035122.1:0-13302 GCA_004027025.1 Myocastor coypus
AGTGTTTCTTTATTGTATTTATCTCCTGAATTCCTAGAGCGCCTTTGGCCAAATTTAGCTATAATTTGGTTATTGAGTATGATTCTTAAAACAGGCACAAATAGAATTGGTTTTCTAAGGATTTTTGAAACACTGACTGAGTTTATAGTCTAATCTGCTAACTGCCAGACTCACATAATTCACACTGTTTATATTTTTTATTTTTTATATTTTAAACTAATAATGAAGAGTACATTATTGAACTAAATAATTTCCAAAGATATTTCAGCCAACATTGATAACATCTACTGATAGTCTCTCATGTGGAAGAAGACACAGCAATTCAATGGTATTTGTGAATCAACTATAGACTTCCTGTAGGATTTTCAAACTAGTGTATGATGATGTTAGAGTATATGGGCACTATTGAAAAGCTTGCTTTTGTTGGTTTTAACTTTAATATTCCCTTTGGGGGGTATCACCTGAGAAAGATTGCTGAAGGTAGATATTTTGAGATGGTAGGATATTCTTGTCAACATAATCTTATTTGGTAATTATCAACAATGCATATAACTTTGCAAAAGAAAGGTTTAGAAGAGATGTGTAGTATATTTCTAATGTGTGGAAAAATTAAAGCTGTGCTGTGCTTTGTTTTGGTGGTTTCACATTCTATCCTGTGGTTTAGAATGTGAAATAAGAAAACTGTATTTACATTGAAAGCCTGAATTAAAGGGCAGGTGCCAGTGTTTGCAATCTTCTTGTTCCCTGAACAGTGTGGAAAGAAATCTCTCTGTCTGGGTTAAATTCAGCAGAGATAAGAGTATATTTTAATGAACAAGAGAATTCTTTTGCTGCATTAAGAAAGCACATGTAAAAGAGACTCTCAAGTAAATAGATTATTTGCAATAATATATCTCCTTTTATTTTACTATTTGTTGAATTTTTGGTGGAAATTTCTCTGCCTAGAAAATTTTATAAAGAAAAAAAAAAAAGAAAATTTTATAAAGAAATACTGGAGATAAGCTTGGCCTAACAATTCTTAGAGGGAGCTCCCTGCTGCTTGTTAATTTCCAGAACATTTGTCATAATTAGAACAGTCCTCCATCAAGCAAAGAGAAAGGTATAGAAGTCAAAATCAGTTCTTCTAGTTCCTTCTTTAGATCTGTGCCTCCCACTCCCTTGGTATCTCTTTACAATCCTAAGGAATAACTTGATACTCCATCACATGCCTGGGGTGATGAGGGCCCAGAAAGCGTGAGGAGAGGGGTGCTTGTGGCTATATTTCTGTATTGAATTTAATTTTTCATTGATAATTAGACTCTCGAAGCCACCTGATAGTTTTGACCAGCAGGAAACAAGAGCCCACTGATTGACTCAGGGGATCTGCAGGAGTGGCCCCCACTGTGCTCACCCGGCAGCTCCACAAAGACTCAAAACAAGAGCTGTGGCAAATTGGATCACCAAGCAAGTTTCAACTGGCCCATTGTGTACAAGTAGTAAATTGGGAGCTGATATTTCTGAGAACTATTTATTAGCAAAGCTTGGTGTTTTACTCCCTCCCCACCCCTCCAGGCACCTCACCTCAGTTTTCTTCACCAAACAGCTTTATACCAAGTTACATGGGCAGTCCATAATACTTATAAAAATTCAGTTAATTATCCAAAGCTCTGTCCAGGCTAGAAATGTAGTGATTACATATGACAATTGAGTTAAAATAAATCAGTAATTTTAACAGGCATTTATATATGCGTAATTACACAAAGGCCAATGCATGGTGTTTGTAAGAGTTAACCAAAATACAAAAAAGGTAGAATAACATTTTAAAAATTCAATCTGACCACTGCATGTCTTATTATGATTTTTAAATGAAGATGTTTCAGTGACAGCTTTTGGTGGAGTGATCAGCTCTAACCATTTAGTACAAAAAAGGTGTGAAAATACTAGGCTGTGGCCGGTTAGCAGAAATCACAGTTATACAAGTCTAGACTTGTATGTCTAACAGAAGAATTGATAACGCTGGATTTTTTTTTCAATCCGAGTAATGCAGAGAGAGAGATAAAGAGAGAGAGAGAGAGACAGAGACAGAGACAGGGACAGAGACAGAGAGAGAAATGGAGTCTGTTTCATTAGTTGCATACATATACATATACATATAAAATCTGTAAGAGTTTTAGTTTTTAGTGAGTTAGGAATGTAGTATTGTTACCATCAATTTCATGGGGGAAATGCATACATAAACTTATCTAATTGCAAAAAATGAAGTTTTTATTAATCTTTCACAATTAGGTTTTTGCAGTGATGCCTATTCATTTGATGAACACTTAGCCATTTGACCTCCTGTGAGCTCTAGTACATGCAGTGTAGTATAATTTGGTTTCTGAGTTCTTTCCTTTCCACCCAGTGTATAAATTGGTCCTATGCAAAGTGAAATGATTTGATGAGAGGATCTCAGAGTGAGCTGGTTAGTGCTAGTGAGCACCATGGAGGCCGTCAAACAGAGAGTGCAGACATGTTCTGCCTGTGATTTGGTTTCTGAGTTGTAGGATTTGGTCACCAAATATTAATAAATGCTTATGGTGTCCAATAACTTATTAAGTGTTTCAAGGGATTAGAAGAATATGCTGCTTGTTTTCTGACATCCACAAGTCTTCATTAATAGACAAATAAAAATTATCCACCTAAAACAATAAGCAAAGTGATGAACTACAGAGGTTATGAATATTGTTGCAGATATTTGATTTCCTGATTATGCACCTTTGAAAACAACTGGAGTACTGACTTTCTTGGTAACTAACATGAGGTTGGTGCAGTAGTTACTATAATTTCAGAAAATTATAATATAATTCAAAGGTATCTTCATAAATTAAAAAAAATTCTTTTGGCTCTCAGGAACCAGGGCAGGCAATAGAGACTCCGGGCCCAAAGACACTGAGCAAGGCCAATGATTGGTGTGAACATCATTGGAATATGACGTGTGGGCCGGAACTATTTTGCCATTATGAATTTAAAAACAAATTAGAGAAACTGAGGAGAAGCACAATGAGAAACACTTATAACAATGAATATTGTCTTTAGTAATGTAACAATAATGTTACCTTGAAGAATAAATCCTGTCTTTTGATCTTTAAAAGATTTCCTCTTTTTCTGGCTTCTGGGATGATCAGTATTTCTTATTTGTCTTCTGCTGTGAAACTTCCCTATCTCTCTTGAGGGTTTTCTTCTTTTCCAAGGCTAACTAGTCCACTCTTTAATTTTTAAATCCAAGTTGGTTTTTATTCTCATCCATGGCATCAATACTCATATAATGACTGATAATTCCTCCTACCCGGCTGCAGCATCTCCATGGGGCATTAGAATTGTGTTTTCAACTTGTTTGCCCTCTTAACTTCTGTGATATATTAAGTGAAACATTCCCATAACAAAATTTTATTTATTTATTTTTGCAGCTGAAACCTCCCCTTTTCTGAATCTCTGTATGTATTAGTGTTATTTCTATCATACATGCCTGAATGTGCAGATTGCCTGGCCTGTGATTTCCCAAGTGTGGGAACTTTCTAAACAAGTAGGTGCTGGGGAAGGATCAGCACTATTCAGTTGGTGCAGTACCTACAAAATCTCAGAAACCTGACACTTCTGATTTTTCCTCCATGTCCCTTTCCTCTCATTTCTTACTTCTAATTAGTCACCAAATTCTGAGTATCATATTTTATTATTATTATTATTATTATTATTATTATTATTATTTTGTGGTACTGGGGATTGGACTCAAGACCCTTATTCTACTGAGCTCTTTCTCTCCCTGACCCTGAGTATCACATTTTAGAAATCACTTTTTAAAAAAATTTTGGTACAAAGTATCACTATGCAGCTCAGACTCATAGTGATCCTTCTGTTTTAGCATCCTCAGCATTGAGATTGCAGGCATGTGCTCCCATGCCCAGACGCGGCTGGCTCAGCCTACCTGAGAGCCAGGCTGGTGTAGCATGTGGTGCCTGGGATGCAACCCCAGTCCCTGCACTTGCCTAAGCAGGTACTTAGTCCCCTGAGCTGCCTCGTCGACCCTTAGAAATCACTTTTGAAGTGTTCCTTTCTTTTAAAATTTGGGTGCCTAGATTCAGATATTTATTATTCCATACTTGATTTATTGTGAAAGAATCCTGCTTGATATCCTTGACTTTATTCTTGCTCATTTCATGCAAGAGTTATCTGAGTTATCTTCATAAATAACAAATCTAGCCATTCTGATGCTGTTAAACAACAAACCTAAACATTAGAGGAGATAAATCCATGGAGAAAATTGAGTTTTGCCATAGATTAGAGGGTTTTGGCTCTTCAACTCAACCACAAGAACCCTGTGATTCTGAAAGGAACTGATTGTAACCTTAGTGTAATAGAGCTCTGTTAGAGATCAACACAATTTTCTCCTCAGCATCTGGATCAATTCTTTCCTTCTGCCTGGACAGGAGTGCTTTCTTTTTAAAAAACTGCTGTGGAAGCATCAACTTGAACTGTAGTTTAATAAAAGTTAAAAAAAAAAAAAAAAAGCAAACTGTACTTATTGAAGTAGTAAAAGAATTATGTATTGGTGTTAAGATAAGTAGGCAAACAAAATAAATTTTAACCAAAACCACAAATTTTAGAACTTGAGTATATTATCTTCCTCCTCCTCAAGGTAAGACCTGTCTCTTGTTTCAACTATATATAATCTCCCTAGGAGTGATATCATTTGCTGCTTATTGATGTTATATTCCATCATCATGACAGATATTTGAACTCAAAGTTATGTGGTGGCTATAAAACATATCCAGAAAGTCTTCTATATGTGGAACATAATTGCCCTTCCCTTGAGTATGAGCAAGGCACCCGGACTTGCTTCTAAATAAATATGACAGGAGTACAACTTGTGGAACTTGACCATAAAAGGCATTGGGCATCGTGGCTTCTACCTTGATGTCTCTTGTTCAATCACTGGCTCTGCACAACACCAGGTTTCATGTTGTGAGGCACCCTAATCTCGGGGTGAGGTCTGTGTGGTGAGGAGCTGAGTCTTTCTTACAACACCAAAAACCAACTTGCCAGGTGGGAGAATGCACCGTCAGCCTGAAGATGCTCTTGTCAGTCCCAGTCACAGCTTTGGGTGACTGTGGCCCCTGTGAACAACTAGAGTGCAACTTCATGAAAGACCCTGAACCAAAACTACAAGGTAGGTGCTGTGAGATTCCTGACCCACAAAGCTGTGTGAGCTAATGAACAGTTATTGTTGTACACCACTAAGTTTGGGGGTAATTTTATTATGCAGCAATAGGTAACTAATACAGACTAGCTTTCTTTGACCTTTTCACACCTACTTTTTCTTTTCTGCTCAGACTTTCAGGTCATAATAATTTTCACTGATTCTTCTGCAAAAAAAGCTGTATTATTTCTCCCTCATTTACTGCTCTGCTCTGTTTCATTCTTTTATGGCTTAATGTGTACTTTTCCATGTGCTCATTCTGTAGGCCTTTTCTATCCTCTACTTTTTAAAGAATGATTTTTTTGGTCTTTTACATTTTTAAGTATCTTAGCAGCAGAAACACTAATTGTCTTCTTCTGGGTGATGTTTTAAGGATGCAGGTTTGTCTACTGTCTATGTTATAAAATCATTCCTGTCTCTGGAGCAAAGGTCATACAGGTTTGCTGAAGGACCATTATGAAACTCAGGGATCTGTAAGTAGAGTGCTCCTCAGCTGGGGTGTAAACCCACTGCCTGGGCAGGACTCACGTGAGGCCTCTCCATCACCCTCATGTCTGAGTGTAACTGAAGCAAGAATGATGGTGTGACTTACTGTGTCAGGGGTGAGCAGAACCTTATGACATTTGTAGACTCATTTTTCAGTTTCTAAGTAAAGGAAAACCTCACATTCATAGTTCTTGGCAGTTTTAACCCATTCTCCTCAAATCCACCTAAAAGTGTAACCATGCCCCCCTTTTAACGCTCCTTTTCTTTTTTCTTGTTTCAGAACTTTTGTTTGTTTATTTATTTATTTTTATGGCCAGCTCAGCCTGCCCTGAGGGCAGGGCTGGCACAGCATGTGGTGCCGGGGATCGAACTGCAGTCCCTGCAGCCACCTAAGCTTTCCTAAGCAGGTGCTTTAGACCACTGAGCCATCCTGCCTGGCCCCTATGCTTCTTTTCAATGAATTCTTTTATTTGTTTACCAAAGGACAACTGATCATTCCTGAGAACCTCAGCCTGCCTCTCTCTTTCACTGCATTTCTTGAGAGGATACATGGAAGTGCTTCAGCCATGCATATTTTTAGCCCGCTTTTCATTTCTGCTGTGGAGCTCTATGGGGTGACATATTTTTGTCTCATATCTTTTTTTTTTTTTTTTTTTTTTTTGGCGAGACTGGGGTTCGAACTCAAGGCCTTGCACTTGTAAGGCAGGCACTTGTGCCTTGGAGTTACTCCCCAGCCCATCTCTTACATCTTCCTCTTGTTATTTTCCATGGAACTGACACCTATTCCTTTCAAAATAAATGTGTAAAACTTACCTCCTTCCTAGTAGATACATCCCTGTTGTTCTTTACCTGCTTCTGGCTATAGTCTGACTGTGCTGTCTGTCTCCTTGAAGTACTTAGAGTTTGTAAGTTAATTGTAGGCATAAGTCTACCATTAAAATTATATTATATAGATTTGACTGGGTCTTTTTGTTTCCTCAGGAAAGCATGCAGATTTGGATGTAGCATGCCTTATATTAGGGTCACTTGCCCAGTGCTGGCAGACCCGAATGGTTTTGTTCAAACCTGGTCTCATCTGGTGACATTTTCTTGCTTTTTGAATGCAGGCTTAGGAATAGTCACTGACATAGCCTGGATCCTAGGAAGCAGATGGCAAGCCTTGAAACTGCCTCTGGCTGCCAGAGCAGATCCCGCCCTCCTTGCTAGCACAGGCCCTCCTCCAGGTCTTCTTCGCATTACCCAGGACTTTCCCCCTTCCCTCAGGCTCCTGCAGTGGAAACCATCCTCCGGAACAAACAACGCCCTTTCGATCTTTTGTCCAGTGCAGAACTCTTCAGTTCTCTTTCTTATCCTCTTCACTGTTCTTTTTTTGATTTAAGTTTGGACTCCTTTGTTTCATATTCTGTACTCTATGAGGAAATTTTAAGAATAAGAATGAAACAAAAAGAACTAACGTAAAGGAGAAAATTTTGGTGAGGGGAGAGTCTTCTTTTTGGTATTTATTCTGCAAGTACAGAATTTTAGTTCATCTATCCTTCATTTTATCTGCTCTGTTAGAAGTTCAGTCCTGTGGGCAGGCTTTGTTTCTTGTTCTTATTTGCAACTTTTAAATATAGCAACTCCTGGGCCCGGCAGGATGGCTCAGTGGTCTAAAGCACCTGCAGGCGGCTGCAGGAACTGCGGTTCGATCCCCAGCACCACATGCTGCGCCAGCCCTGTCCTCAGGGCAGGCTGAGCCGGCCATAAAAATAAACAAACAAAAGTTCTGAAAGAAGAAAAAAAATGAAAAAAAAAATAGCAACTCCTTTCTCCAAGCCCATTTGTCTGTAGGCTTGTGAACTTGAAGCTACACATACGCCCATTCCTGTGTGCACACGTGCATATACACACATCAGAAAGGAAAAGAATCTTCTCACCAAGCAGGCTCCTTCAAGTCTTCAGCTAGTTTTAGAATCTGGGAGTAAGGGAGCTGGGGAGATAGCTCAGTGCTTGAAGCACCTGCCTGGCAGGTGCACATGTTCGAACTCAGGCAGCATATGCTGTGTGGGTCCAGGAACATGAGGAGCACTGTGCTAGCCAAGTGGTACATGCCTGTAATCCCAGCGCTGGGGAGGCTGACACAGGAGGATCATTATGAGTCTCAACTATGTAGGAGACCCTGTGTGGTAGTTTGGGTGGTCTGAATTTTTCTTTAAAATAGTTATAGGAGTAGGGGCCGGCAGGATGGCTCAGTGGTCTAAAGCACCTGCTTAGGAAAGCTTGGGCAACTGTAGGGACCGAGATTTGATCCCCGGCACCATATGCTGTGCCAGCCCTGCCCTCAGGGCAGGCTAAGCTGGCCACAAAATAAATAAATAAACAAACAAACGTTCTGAAATAAGAAAAAAAAGGTTATAGGAGTAAGTAAAGGGAAGGCTTATTTTCATGTTGAGGTCATGCAACATGGAGATTCATAATTGAATGTCTTTTATGACAAAGAGAGATGATACAGAGTGTGATTAAAAGATGCAGTAAATGTTTCAGGTTTTAAAAACATTATGGCGACATTATGGCGTAAGAAACATTGGACTTAGTCTTTCTCAAAGTACCCCGTTTGATTTGAACACACTTTTGTCATTTTTGCCACTTTCTGAAGCCATTCTGAAGCTCCTGTTTCCTGAGTGTCTTGGTTGTGTTATTATTGCTTTGATGTCCCTAGTAGATTTGAAATGTTTGTCTTGGATGGTGATTTTTGACTTTAGGGAAGAGTCTGAGACTACAAGATACCAGATCTGATAAATAAAGTGGACGAGGACACCATGTGGGGGTTTACAAGCCTGCTTTTCTTCTGGGGGACACTTGGCAACAGTATTCACTGTAGTTTTGGTAATATCTTGTAAAGACACTCACGTAAGACTTCCAGACTTGTGAAGACCTACTTCAGAAAACAGCAGGGGGCCCGGCGGGATGGCTCAGTGGTCTAAAGCGCCTGCTTGGGAAAGCTTGGGCGGCTTCAGGGACTGCGGTTCGATCCCCGGCACCACATGCTGCTGCAGCCCTGCCCTCGGGACAGGCTGAGCCGGTCATAAAAATGAGTGAATAAACAAACAAAGGTTCTGAAACAAGAAAAAATAAAATAAAATAAAATTCTTTGAAGAAAACAGCAGGAATGCTAGAATAAGTATATTCAAAGTGCATGGGGAGATAGCTCAGTAGAATAAGAGCTTGCCTGGCAAGCACAAGGTCCTGAGTTTGATCTCTGGCATTGCAAAAACAAACAAACAAACAAACAAACAAACAGGAAAGTGGAGTATTTTGGGGAAGATTAGTGGAAATATCTTTTACTGTAATGTTTTTTATATTAGTACTGTATATGTTTGGATTACATATTCAATTTAAGGTGTAGGCATATATGCTTAACATATCTTGCTTCTTTTTATTACCCTTCTCCTCTTCATGCAATCTATCTTTAAAATTTAAGCACAGGTTGTATTTTTTATCTGCCCTTTTAATGGGAAAGGCACTATCAGCTCCTTTCTTATGCTATTATTGTTTCAAATTGTGACAAAAACCAAAATGAAAATAAACTTCATTCATGAAAGTAGTAGATCATCTTGTATCTATTTGTTTTTATTGTAGAATTAAAGTATTTTCTCTAAATTTGAAATATTTTCTTTTTCCTCTAAAGTGACTTTTAGAGGAAAACATAGCTAAGGAAATCAGTACTTTTACCTGTGTTTCAACTTTTAAAAGTTTTTCTTCTAGGCCAGATTATTATCTACATTGTTTTGAGTTTTCTAGAAATTGTTATGTAACTCACAGAGAAATTTGGTTTGAATTACCTTGATACATGTCAGAGTATTTGCAGAAGACATTGCTTGTATTTTTTAAATTATAACGTAATTCAAAAATACATAAAAGAAAATAACAGACATTAAGATTAACTTTGTTAAATTTATTCCTACTCTCATCCCAAACCCCACTCTTTTGTTTCTTTCTTTAGAGGTATGCCTAATTTTACCACGCCACACATTGGTCTCCCAGGAAAAAGACTCTGAGATTCTGAGTTTATATGTGGCTATTTATTCGTGCAGTGCACTAGCAAACATGCCTGTGAAGGGTGCGAGAGGCACATCTGCCTTCAAGTAGAACAGACATTTCAAGTGATTCTGAGAGAGTGCTGAAGCTGGAGTGCAGGAACAAAGATTGGGTCTAGAAGCAAGGAGGCCGAGCCTTGCGCTCCCGCACTGCCTGCAGCCTCTTCCCCTGGGGGCAGCTGTGACCTTGGGCATGGCAGCTGCCTTCTTTGGAGCCCTAGGTCTGGTTGGTTCCCACAAACATGCGTGTGCCGGCTTTTCTGGGAACATGTTTTCATGTCTCTTGGGTGCATTGCTGGGGGTGTGACGGCTGGGTATATGGTAAGTGTAGGTTTGATTTTATGAAAATCTACCGAACTCTTTCCCTACATCATCTCAGTGTAACAGGAGAGGGCTTGTTACTCTGTGCTCTCCTTAGCACTTGGCATTGTTGTACTTATTTATTTAATGTTTTTGGTATAAGGTCTCACTACACAAGTAGGACTGCTAGTGATGCCCCTGTTTTCAGCCTCTGCATCACTGGGATTACAGATGTGCACCATATCATCCTAAGAGCTGTGTAATGAGATTTCACTGTAGTTTTAACTTGTATTTCATTTATTTATTTATTATTTTTATGTATTTGGTATAGGGTTTCACCACTCATCTCAGACTTGCATTGATCCTCTTGTTTTCAGCCTCTGCAGGGCTGGGATTAAAGATGTGTATCACCAGAACTTGGACTTGGCGGTCAGTTCAGTACACTCAGGGGCAGGGCCAGCATGGCATGTGGTACCGGGGATCAAACCTATGTCCCTAAACTTGCCTAAGCTTGCACTTAGTCCTCTGAGGTACCTCGCTGGCCTTCATTTCATAATTTGTAATGATATTACTATTTTTCATTTGTATAGGTTTTTGTTCATATATTTTTCACATTAAAAAATTAAGTTCCCTAATACTGCAAAAAGAAAAACATTAGGTTGTTTTCTTTTTTTTAAAGAATTTTTTATTATATTTATTTTTTTTCTTGTTTCAGAACCTTTGTTTATTCACTCATTTTAATGGCCGGCTCAGCCCATTCTGAGGGAAGGGCTGGCGCAGCATATGGTGCCGGGGATCGAACCGCGGTCCCTGAAGCCGCCCAAGATTTCCGAAGCAGGAGCTTTAGACCACTGAGCCATCCCGTCGGGCCCTAGGTTGTTTTCTTATTGCTGAATTATACAAGTTCCTCAAACAAGTCTTTTGTCATATGTAATTTACAATGTGTGATTTACTAGTATGTTTCTTGTCTCCTGATTTTCTTCAGGATGTCCTTTGTGGAGCAACATATTTATCTGTCTATCTATCTATCTATCTATCTATCTATCTATCTATCTATCTATCTATCTATCTATCTATCTATCTATCTGTCTATCATCTATTGTATTTTAGGGAAGGGTCTGCAAGGTGTTCAGGGTCTCACTATTAGATCCGACTTGTGATCTGCCTGTTTATAGCCTCCCAAGAGCTGGGATTACAGGCGCCACCATGCCCAGTCTCGATTACTGTCTCAGCACGCCCTGGGGGTGGGGTTAGCAGGGCAGCCCCTGAACCGCAACCCCTGTGCCCACTTGCAGGCACTTTAATCCACTGAGCCTTTTTTTTTTTTTTGTATAGGGATTGAATTCAGGTTGCTGTACTTGCCAGGCAATGCTGAGCTCTTTGGCTGGCCCTGATGCATGAATTTTTTATTTTCTTCTAAGCATGAATTTTTAAACAATTTAAAAAAAATAATTTTTTTTTCTTGTTTCAGAACTTTTGTTTGTTTATTTATTTATTTATTTTTATGGCTGGCTCAGCCTGCCCTGAGGGCAGGGCTGGCACAGCATGTGGTGCCAGGGATCGAACCGCGGTCCCTGCAGCTGCCCAAGCTTTCCTAAGCAGGCGCTTTAGACCACTGAGCCATCCTGCCGGGCACCTATGCATGAATTTTTAAACATCAATTTTCCTATCTAACAACTCTGGCTAACCTAAGGTCATGAAATTTTTTCCTCTGTGTTTCTTGTTTGTTCTCTATCTTGCTCTTTCTCTCTCATTTCTTTGTCTTATGCATAGTAGAGGGTTTCTTTTTATTGTTGTTGTTTTGTTTTGTTTTGTTTTTTAGAGTCTTATATATGGTAGACAAGGTCTGTATTACTGTGCTATTGCCTCAGCCCTTTTTATTATTTATTTATTTATTTATTTATTTATTTATTTGTGGTACTGGGGACTGAACTCAGGACCCTGCTCTTGCCAAGCAGGTGCTTATTCTACTGAGCTATCCCCAGGGCCCACTCAGTCCTTTTGAATTTGGTGACATGACCTTGATGATTTCATAAGGCTGTTATCTAACTTGCTATCATTTTGTTCCAGCCTCTCAAGTTCCTGGGATTATAATCTTTTTTTTTTTTTTTTTAAAGAATTTTTAACTTTTATTTATTTATTTTTTTCTTGTTTCAGAACCTTTGTTTGTTTATACACTCATTTTTATGGCCGGCTCAGCCCACCCTGAGAGCAGGGCTGGCGCAGCATGTGGTGCCGGGGATCGAACCGTGGTCCCTGAAGCTGCCCAAGCTTTCCCAAGCAGGTGCTTTAGACCACTCAGACATCTGGCCGGGCCCAACTTCCTGGGATTATAGACATTTGGTCTCTGACTCATTTTTGGGTAACATTTGCATGCAGTATTGGATAGGTTCAGTTCATGTTTCTGCATAGGGATTTCCAATTATTCCAGTATGGTTTATCAAAAATCTATTGTTTTTGCATTGAGCTGACATTGCTTGCTTTTCAAAAACTCATCAACCATATTTATATGGGTGTATTTCTGAACTTTCCTCTTTATCCAACATCTCAATTGCTATAACTTTATAGTATAACTTAATATTGGGTAGTATGATTTCCCCAATTTTGTTCTTTTTCAGAATTGTTTTGAATATTATAGCTTGTTTACTTTTCCATGTATTTTTTAAAATCAGCTTGTATATATGCACAGACTACCTTCTTAAGATTTTGACTGCTTTTGTGTTAAAGCTAGATCACTTGCGGGAATGTTGATGTCTCAAGGTCATTGAATCTTCTAATCCATGAACATGGATTTCCTTAGGCCTTTTTTTTTACTTCTTCCATGAGCATTTTAGAATATTCAGCACATAGAGCTGCACATTGTTTAGTTTTCAGAGGGCCTGATACTGTTTTTAAATTTCAGCTTAACTTCAGCTGTCACTGTACATCATTCTGATTGATTTTTGTGTGTTTGTTTTATATCCTGTGCCCTTACTCAATGTGCTTGTTAGCTTTCAGAGCTGTTTGTAGATTCCTTGGGAATTTTTGTAGGCAGATAAAGATGTTATCCGAATAGGGATGGTCTATTCTATTGTGAAAATCACGTCAAAAAAATCTTGTCTTGTTGCTCTTGTTAGGTCTTCCAGAACAATACTGAATAAGAATGAAGGGAGTGACCATTTTTGCTCATTTCCTGTTTATAACAGAAACTCATTAAGGCTTTTAATTAAGTATGATTTTAGCAGTAGG
>PVJA010035123.1:0-11283 GCA_004027025.1 Myocastor coypus
CTTATCATCACTGGCTTTCTGAGTATCAAATATCTTTGACTTAGCTTGGAAATGATATTTTCTGACCATCATTGATATTCTGATAACTTTCCATACAATGTGATATAAGCAGTTACACAATTTTGACACAGATATTTGGAAATTCAAGGAGATACAAAATTGTAGCCTGTCAAGAATATGGTTTTTGGCCCAGTCTCTTTAAGTACGGAAATATAGTTGGCAAACTGTTAAGACAAATAAACTCTAAGGAGAAGCAATGAGATTGGGATCAGGGTGTTGTCACAGTGGGTTTAACAACTTTTTCTTAAATGAGTTGGAGAGTATGTGGGTATTATGCATATTATTGTTTTCATGTATGTTTTGTACCATATATTATATACTATATGTTATGTTTTATATATTACATTAATGTAGACTTTTACCATATAATGTCGGTTTGATTTGTCTTTTTGTGATACTGGGAATTGAACCCAGAGCCCAATGGATACTAGTAAAGTGCTTTACCACTGAGGTACTTCTTCAGTCATATTTAATTTTTTGACACAGTTTTTGCTAAATTACATAGGCTGACCTCTAACTTGTGATTGTCCTGCCTCAGCTTCCCAAGTATTTCAGATTTTAGTTATGTACAACCCTACCTAGTTTATCTTACATGGATTTGATGAGTATTCTATTTCTGCTCAAGAATTAATAAGAATGATTTTAGAAACACAGAGAATAAAAGTATGTGTTCACATTTACATAGTCTAGTTGCTGAAGCTGGCCATACACATACACTGCACAAAATAAACTTGGTATAGTACATAACAATTAGGTCATGTTTGTATTTTTGGTGAATTTTAAAATTTGAGAATATCTTTACATAAGCATTAATTTCTCCACATTTACCTTAGAAAGAGTAAATAACAAGGCATGTATTTTCTGTACTCTTATTGTCAGCATATATATTGAATAATACATATTCAATAATTTTTAAACGTCTGAATCACTTTATCATAGAAAATAAATAAAAATTATTGTGCCATCCTGATTTTACAGTGTTGGTTTGAGCAGAACACTTTTGGGTTTAAAAATATAGTAGCTATTATTGTGATTAAAATTAGCATGGTACAAGCAAAAATATCCCAGACCTGATTATCAATAGAGTAGAATAGGAAAGGCTGAAATAATTCCAAACATACTCAGTCTTATCTTTGACAAAAGGATTAAACACCCTCACTGGAAGAAAGATAGCCTCCTTGGGTTGGGAAATAGTTCAGCGGTGTAAGCACCTGCCTGGCAAGCACAAGGTCCTGCGTTTGATCCCTAGTACAAGAACAAAACAAAAAATAAAAAAAATCCTCTTTATAAATGGTGCTAGGAAAACTGGCTGTTTGCACCTGAAGATTAAACCTAGAAACATTTCTCTTCCTATGCACTAAACTAAAATTGAAATGGATCAAAGATCTAAATATTAAAACAGAAACAGTCTGCTAGATGATAGAATAGGCAGAATTCTTAAAGAGATATATGACCTAATCACACAGGAAATATTCAGAGGAATGTGGAGCCACATCATATTGCAACATTTTTTCACAGCAAAAGAAATCACCAACGGAGTAAAGAGACAACTTACAGAATGGGAAAAAAATATAACCACTATTCCTCATACAACACAGAGTCAAGATATCTAGAAAACACACAAAAAAATCAGACCTCCCAAATTTAAGTATTCAGTCTAAACATTAGCATCTGAAAGGACTAGACACTTCCACGATGAAGTACAAATACAAATAAATGTATGGAAAGATGGTGAATACTGTTGACTCTTAGAAAATGCAAATTAAAGCAACACTAACATTCCAACTCACACCGGAAAGAATGGATGTTATCAATAAATCAGTCAATAACAAATTCTGTTGAGGCTGTGAGGATAAAAGAAACCTTCTTCACTGTTGGTACGAGTGTAAATTGGTGCAAGCACTATGGAAATCAATATGCAGATTCCTCAGAAAACTAAAACTAGAGATTCCATTTGACCCAGCTATTGTCCTTCTTGGCATCTTCCTGAAAGAGTTAATAACAACATACCATACTGATGTATGCATAGCTATGTTTACAGCAGAACAATTTGAAATAGCTAAATCTTGGAAACAACTCAGATGTCAATTAAAGGATGAATGGATAAAGAAAAGTGGTTATTGTATACAATATATGTATACATTGGATATACATTGGATATAGGATAAACTTGAGACATTTTTATATAAAATATTCACCTTGAGAACATAACACTTAGTAAAATAAATCACATGCACAAACACACACACACACACACACACACACACACACACACATACACACACGTTTAAATATTGGATTATTTTTCTTGAGTGAGAAACCAAAAAAAAAATGGGACCAAAGTAAATGATAGATATTGGGAAGTAGGAAGAAACGATTGAGATGGGAAGGGGAACAAGGAAGAGGAGAGAGGCAAGGGAAGAAAGAGAAAGAAAAAATGAGAATAGGAGGAAATGAAAATGAAGCATGGGAAGGGGATCAAAGAGTTCAAGGGAGGGATGAGGAATAGTGAAAAAAGAATCAAAATATATATTTATATGGGTACAAATTCACTATGATGCTATCTATGTTTGGGACATCGCTGATTTATAGCATATATATTTTATTATGTGCCAATAAAATTAATTCAACAAATTTAATAGCTATTGAAATGGCTTTCATCCTCAAAGCACCTGTTTTCTCTCATTACTTCATATTATTGTTACAGAATCTCATATTTTCTTTTAATGTAATGCAAGTTAATGTACTACTGAAAGGTATTGAGAAAGAAACCAATTTGCCTGAATGTTGGCACTGTTAAAATGAGAAAGGAAAATAACATGATGCTGACTTGCATTTGAATAATTAATATGTACAAAACCCCTTCTCTATTTTTTATTAGACCTTGATATGAAATTCAATTCTTTATTGCAAAAAATGGTTGTGAAGAGAGAAAAAAATGTTACATTCCAAACGTTTATTAAGATAGAATAACATTACCTTTGCCAAGTGGTGGGGTAATTTGAAGGTATGAGTTTTTAAAAATTAATTTCTGCATATATATATATATATATACATAAAATCATATATTCTCTTCTGACTTTGTATCGATATTGACAATTCAAGTATTTAGTATGTTTAATACTAAGCAAAATGAAGACTAATTTATGCAAACAAATATAGGATGTTTTTCTTTTCCATGACAGGTTTTCCCCCAATTTATTGAGAGTAATTTGGAGAAAAAATGTGAAATCTGTTGAAAACTGACAAATTTGGTTGTGAATTTAATTTAGTTGTACAGCTACAGCAACTGAGGTCTTTGTCAGAAGTATTCAGTAAGTAGCTATGGAATCATGTGCTTGTGCTGAAAAGAGGAAAAGCGCGGTGAAAATATAATTTTTAAACCTGGAGAGGGGTAGTAAAAAACACTGAACAAGTCTTGGTAAAATGTTAGTGGATTTGTTGGTGAGTCCAGAACCTGGTTACCCTTTGAGAGCCTCAAACCTGGGCTATTAAAAAAGGAGTGCTAGCTGTGAAGTCTTGCAATGTTGATGTGGCAGTTTTATCATGTTCTGGTCTCTGCTATTGGTGCCACATTGCTCTGTTGTAAGACTGTAGGATGTTTCATCCACAGCTCTTCTGAACTAGGATAAAAATCACCAGTTTCAATTAAAGGGGAAAAAAAGAAGATTTCAATAACGGTTTTCTTAGGCCAGCATGGTGGCACACACCTATAACCCCAGCACACAGGAGAATATAAAAATATATGTAGGGGCCAAGGAGACAAATCAACAGTCTAAGCGATGGGCTGTCAAGCTCAAGGACCTGGATTCGATTCCTGGTATGTTATGTCGTGCAGCCACTGAAACTGTGCATGGTGGTCCAAGCCTGCAATCCCAACTCTGGGGAGTCTAAGACAGGAGGGTCACTATGAGTCTGACCAGCATAGTGAGACCCTATTCCAAATAAACAAAATAAATCTTTTTTATTACTTTTAAAAAGAAATAACAAAGCAAAAATTTTAAAATAAGTTGGTAGTACATTCCCAATAATTGATACAGTGCATATTGTTGTCCTCATAGTAGTTATTTAGAGCACAGGATGCAGACATGATAATTTTTGAATCATCATTGATACAAAAATTATTCTAATTGAACAAATAGAAAGTAGTTATATGGGGCTGGGAGTAGTTGTATGGAGCTGGCAAGTGCAAGGTCGTGAGTTCGATATGCAGTCCTGAAAAAAAAAGTGGTTGTATGCATAGTCCACTATTCCATAAACGTGGTGGGTTATTGGCAGAACTGGAAAAGTTGTAAGCTATTGATTTAATCATTTTACAGCTCAACAAACTAATATAGGTTTACTTTTTATGCCATGTGGTTAAACTTTTCTGTTGAGTGGTTAAGGGCAAGTTAAAGCAAAATCTATATAACAGAACATGTAACTTTTGTATCTCCCAAGGTCAGTCAAATCTCCTCAGGATTTACCTTGAAACCATGTGCAATGCTTTGTAGAACTGTTGTAAGTATTAGCCATCTAGATGAGTTATGGCCATTGCTTGACCAATTTGTTCTCTGTGAAAGCCTGAGAGAATGTTTTCTCTATAGGCCATGCTCCTGAGGCACACTATACACCATCAATCCCTTTCCTCTGTGGTCTCTTAACCTTCTTGAACAGAAAATTGGGAAGGCACTGAGTTATAAGATGTTACATTACAGGTTCTCTTATGTCCTCAGTCCTCGCTGACCTTGAAGGGATACATCCAAAATATTGGCTTTCCTAGTAGCCCTTCTTTTTCTATAAATTTTGATCTGTAAACTTATGGTCTTAACCCTCCAGGACAGAAGGTTAGTGATACTACTACTCTATAACATAGGTACTTGAGCTTAACATCATTGTCTTTCCAAATATCAAACATCTCAGACTTACCATGGAGTCGGGATTTTCCATCAATCACTGATATTCTTTTTTTTTTTTTTTTTTTTTGTCTTTTTTGAGACAGGGTCTTGCTATGCAGTTCAGGCTGGCCTTGAGCTCACTTTTGTAGCCCAGGCTGGTCTCGAACTCACATCAATCCTCCTGCCTCAGCCTCCCAAGTGCTGGGATTACAGGCGTGAGCCACCATGCCCGGCTAATCACTGGTATTCTAACAAATCCCTATAGAGTGTGATAAAAGCAGTTAGGCATTTTTTTTACATAGAAATTTGGGAATCTAAGTATATACAAAATTGTAGCCAGTCAATCCTACGGCATTTTTCCTTGTCTCTTACTATCTTTTAATACCCTTTCTTTTTGTTTTGTTTTCTTGTAAAGCAACCGTTTACTTGAGAGAAAGTATAGCAATAACTGAAATGACATTAGAAGCAGCACACATCTCAAACACCAGAATGACAGGCATTTCAAGAATAGTTTTGGTGTTATGCATCGTTATCCTCAGTGTGAAAAACCTCTTGGAGGTTCATAGAACCATTGTCTAATTCATTCTGTGTACACAAGTGCATGGTTTTGCTTGTGCCATGTTCCCTATCTTTTTTGCTTACGGTCACCTCTTTGTTTAAACCTTAAGTTTTTGATTTCCATTCAGCTATGTGATGCCTTTCCATTTTGTTTTCTTCTTTTGAGTTCTTACACTAGGGAGACTACATGATATTTATAAATGTGGGTCTGGTTTATTTCACTTATGAGTCTATCTTTAAGATACACCCACTCATATATGAAGTCTTCCAGGTTCTCATTCTTTATGGCTGAATAATATTCCATTGTATAAAAATACCACATCTTTTTCATCAATTCTTCAGATGATGGGCATTTTGGTTGTTTCCAAGATTTGACTATTACAAATTGTGTTGTTATAAACATTGGTGAACAAATATCACTAAGATATGATATTTTCAGTTGTTCTGGGAAAATTTTCAGTAGGGGATAGCTGGAATGAATGGGATTTTGAGTTCTAGTTTATTAAGGGGTCTCTACATTGATTTCCATAATTATTGCACCAGTCTGCATTCCTGCCAGAGGTGTAGAAGGGTTCCCTTTCCCTCACAACCTCTCCAACATTTTTGTTAGTTGATTTCATTATGTTAGACATTCTTTCTGGGGTGAGATGGTATCTAAGCATTGCTTTAATTTCCATTTCATGAATGGCTAGCAATGTGGAGCATTTATTCATGTATTTATAGGCTTGTTGAATTTTTTCTCTGAGCAGTGTGTGTTCATCTCAGATGCCCATTTCTGCATTAGGTCTTTTAATTTTGGGACTGTAATGTTTTTGGATTCTTTACAAATTCTAGATAGACCTTTATCTCAATAGTTATTAGTTAATTTTTTTTCAAAATTTGTAGCTCATCTTTTCACTCTATTGGTAATTTCTTTTGACGTGCAAAAGCTTCTCAGTGCGAGAGGTCCCGGTGGTTGATTCCTTCAAATGTTAAATGGGCATTTTGATTTCTGTTGATATACTGTTTGCCTACCCTCCTATCTTGAAGATTTCCTCATACTTTCTCTTCCAGGAGATTTAGTGTTTCTCTTTTAGTATCTAGATCTTTAATCCATTTTGACTTTAGTATAGTGCATGGTGATAGACTAGGGTCAAGTTTTAGTTTTCAGCATGTGGTGAGCCAGTTTCTACATCACCATTTTTAAAGAGGCTATCTTTCTTCCAGTGCACGTGTTCAGCCCCTTTGTCAAAGATAAATTGGCTGACTATGTTTGTACTTGCTTTCGCATCTTCTAATCTTTTCCATTCATCCTCAGGTTTAATTTATGCCAATACAATGCTAATTTTTCTCACTGTAGCTTTGAATATAACGTTAGGCTATGAATTTTAATGCCTGCTGCCTTATCATTGTTTCTCAGGATTGCCTTTGCTATCTTTCTGGTTCCAAATAAACTTTAGGAATGATTTTTCCAGGTCTGTGATATATGTTGATTGTACTTTGATTGCTTTAAATCTGTATAACAATTTTTGGAGTATCATTATCTTCACAATACTTGCTCTTCCTATCCAGGAGCAGGGGATATCTTTCCATTTTCTGAAATCCTCTAGGATCTCATTTTTCAGAGTACTGTAGTTTTCATTCAATAGATCTTTTACTCGTTTTGTTATGTTAATTCCTAAGTATTTCATTTTCTTCAGTACTATTATAAAAGGTATTGTTTCTCTAATTTCTCTCTCAGTGTATGTTATCTGTGTAGATGAGTATTATTGACTTTTGTGGTTTCACTTTGTATCCTGCTATGCTACTGAATTTGTGTATTAATTCTAGTAGCTTCTTGGTGGATTTTTTTTTTTTGGTCTTCCACATAGACTATCATATCATGTCATATGCATACAATAATAGTTTAACTTCTTCTTTACCTATTCTTATTCATTTTATTTCTCTTTCTTGTTTAATATCTGTAGCTAATGATTCCAGAACTGTATTGAATAGGAGTCGTGATAGAGAACATCCTTGCCTTGTACCAGATCTGAGAGTAAAAGATTTAAGTTTTTTCCCATTCAGAATTATGTTAGGCATTGGACTTTCATAGATGGCTTTTATCAAATTGAGGTAGAGGCTATCTATTCCAATTTTCTGTGGAACTTTGAGCTTGAATGAATGCTGGACTTTGTCAAATCCTTTTCTGCATAAATTGAGATGATTGTGTGACTTTTGGATTTGTCACTGTTGATATAGTATATTATGTTTATTGATTTGCATATACTGAACTGTCCTTGCATCCCTGGGATGAATCCTACCTGGTTATGGTGTAACTTCTTGATGATTTGTTGTATTCTATTTGTAGTATTTTATTCAGGATTTTTGCATCCATGTTGATGAGACAGATTGGCCTGTAGTTCTCTTTTTCAGTTGCATCTTTCTCTGGTTTTGGTATCAGTATAATACTTGCCTCCAGGAATGTTTTTGGGAGGATTGTTTCATTCTTTATTTCATCCAAGAATCTGAGGAGTAATGGGATTATGTCTTCTGTAAACTTCTTATAGAATTCAGTTGTGAATCCATCAGAATCTAGACTTTTCTTCCTCAGTAGGTTTTTTTTTATTATATTTTGTATTTCATGGTCTGTTATTGGGTTTTTTAGAGTATTTATATCTTCTTGATTGAGTTTTGGTAGTGTGCACATTTCTAGGTGAATGTCTACTTCATTCGTGTCTTCAATTCTGTGAGAATGAAGATTATCAAAGTAGCTCTAGCCGGGCGTGGTGGTGCACGCCTGTAATCCCAGAACTTGGGAGGCTGAGGCAGGAGGATCGGTGTGAGTTCGAGACCAGCCTGGGCAACAAAAGTGAGCTCAAGTCCAGCTTAGCGAGACCCAGTCTCAAAAAGACAAAAAAAAAAAAAAAAAGTAGCTCTTGATGATCTGGATCTGCACTGGGTCTGTGGTACTTTCACCTTGTTCATTTCTCATTACTTTAATTTGAGGATTTTCCTTTCTCTTTTTAATGAGCATAGCTACGGCTAATGAATTTTGGTTAGTCTTTCAAAGTACCAGCTTTTTGATTCATTAATTCTTTGTATTGTTTTCTTTGTCTCAACTGAATTAATTTCTGCTCTAAGCTTTATAATTTCCTCCATTTGTTGGGGTTTGTATTTGGTTTGCTCTTCCTTTTCTAGAATGTCTCGGTGTAGCATTAAGGTATTTATTTCTTCCAGCTCTTTTTTTTTTTAATTTGTGACATCAGAACTATAAATTTCCCTTAAGAACTGCTTTCATTGCAATGCACAAATTCCAGTAGGTTGTTTTTCAATTTTCATTAAACTGTAAATACTGTTCAATTTCCTCTGTAACCTTTCGGTTGTTGAGGAGGGTACTGTTTAATTTCCATGCATTTCTGGTCTTTTTTTTTTTTGTCATTTATTTCCACTTTAATTGCACTGTGGTGAGATAATATACATGGTATAATTTCTGTTTTCTTGCATATACTTAAGCATGATCTATGGACTGGCATGTGGTCTACTTTAGAAAATATCCCATGCACAACTGAGAAGAATGTGTATTTTGAGGTGGTTGGATGGAACCCTATGTATATGTCCACTAACTTCTGTTGTTCCAAGTTCTGGTTAATTCTGTGACTTCTTTGCTAATTTTTTGTCTCCTTGACCTATTTTTGGGATAGAGGGGTGTTAAGTTCTCCTGTTAAGATGGTGGTATTGGATATTAGATTTTTCATGTCAACTAAGATTTGTCTTACTTAGATCCGTGCTCCCATGTTGGGTGAATATATATTTATGAGTGTTACCTCTTGGTCTTGAATTTTTCTCCTGAACAGTATGTAATGACTGTATTTTGTTGGATCAATCTTGGTTTGGAGTTCAGACTATCTGCAAGCAGGATTGCTACACCTGGATTTTTCTGAGTTGCTGGGGCATGTAGTATTGTTTTCCATCCTTTGACTTTCATCTATGATTTTTTTATGAGTTAGGTGTGTTTCTTTTCTTGTGATGTATAATTTTTTATCTTTTATTACTTTTAATAAGAAATAACAATGTTGCAATTTCAAAACATATTAGTAGTACATTTGTATTAATTGACTCAATGCTTATTGTTATGCTCATAGTAGTTATACAGAGCGCAGGGTGTAGATGTAATAATTTTGCTCATTTTTATTGGTACAAAAATTTCTTCTCATTGAACTAAGAGAAAGTAGTTTTATACATAGTTCAGTGTTCCATGATTGCAGTGGGTTATTGGCAAAACTGGCAACACTGTTGATTTAAGCCTTTTACAGCTCAGCATACTAATCTAGCTTTATATTTTATGCCTTGTGATTAAACTTTTCTGCTGTGTGGTTAAGGGCAAGTTAAAGCAAGACCTGTATGTTAGAACATGTAACTTTTGTATCTCCAAAGATCAGTCAAATCCCCTCAAGATTAACTTTGAAACCACGTACAGTGCTTTGTAGAACTGTTGTTAGCCTCAGCCATCTGGATGAATCAAGGCCATGGCTTAATCAGTTTTTTTCTCTCTAGGTGACTCTCCGTGACTATAGGTGAGTCAGTATGTTTCTCATACACAGCATAAGGTTGGATTTTGCTTCCTAATCCACTGTACCAGCCTATTTCTCTTCTTCTTTTTTTTTTTTTTTTGAGAGTTAAGTCCACTTATATTGATTATTATCATTGAAATGTATTGACTTATATTTGACATGTTTTTTCACCTACTATTGTTTTCCCCTTTTTCTCCTGTATTTATTTGGTTGCATTATTTGGTGGGTGCTTTTTGTTCTCATTCATGGAGTTTGGGTCATTTTTGTCCCTCTTTAAAATATCTTCTGGTAGTCCGTGTAGCCATGTAGAATTGGCTTTGTCATTGTGAACTTGTTTAGTTGTTCTTTGTCATGGAAATATTTCACTTCTCCGGTGAAGTTGAAAGAGAGTTTTGTAGGGTGTAGCAGTCTGGGCTAGAATTTGTTTTCATGGAGGGCTTGAAGCACTCTGCTCCATGCTCTCTTTGACTTCATTGTTTGTGAAGAGAAATCTGCCCTTATTCTGATGGATTTTCCCTTAAATTTGATCGGTTTCTTTTGTCTAGTGGCTTTTAGTATATTATTCTCCTGGATTTCTGGGATTTTGACTATTCTATATTAGGGTGTTTCTCAGCTGGTTGATGTTATTTGGAGTTCGGTATTGTTCAGTTAACTCAAAGTCAAGTGGTTTTCTCATATTCGGGAAGTGTTCTGATATAACTTCTACCCATATTCCTTTTATGTCATTTGCTTTGAAACCATGTACAGTGCTTTGTAGAACTGTTGTTAGCCTCACTGATGCCTGTTAATCTCACATTATACATTTTTGCATCATCTTGCACATGTCGAAAACTTTTTTTCCTGCATCCTGGTTGTTTTTAAGAGATCCTTTCTTACATTTTCACTAGCTACAACAACTCTGTCTTTAAGTTCTGAAACACTATCTTCACTTCCGTTCATACGGTGTTGCCAGCTTGTGATTGAGATTTTATTGTTCTGTATATCTTTTTGAAACTGCTTCATGTGATCTATTTCTTTCCTATATTGCTCATTTAAGAATTCCATCATTTTTCTATTGTTCTGTAATTTTTATCAATGTTTCCTTTAGAACATTTATTATTCCTTTAGTTATAGTTACCCTTTCTTATTTACTTCAGAGATTTTGTCTAATCCCTTTACCCCTCTACCCCCCTGCAGTTGCTCCTTTACTTCAGATGCTATTAATTTGGAGATTTCCTTTTTTACTTCAGAGGTTATTTCGGATCTCATTTCATCTA
>PVJA010035123.1:11383-22155 GCA_004027025.1 Myocastor coypus
TTTTTTTTTTTTTTTTTTTTTTTTTTTTTTTTTTTTTTTTTTTTTTTTTTTTTTTTTTTTTTTTTTTTTTTTTTTTTTTTTTTTTTTTTTTTTTTTTTTTTTTTTTTTTTTTTTTTTTTTTTTTTTTTTTTTTTTTTTTTTTTTTTTTTTTTTTTTTTTTTTTTTTTTTTTTTTTTTTTTTTTTTTTTTTTTTTTGTTCAAACACTATTAATTCCTACGTTTCCTTTTTTTTGTTTTTTTACTTCAACGCCATTTCAGATCTGAGTTCTTCTACACATGTCATGTTCATTTCTTTATTTCAGATGCTATTAATTCTGAGGTTTCTGCTATTTGATTCCCAGTTTCTTATACATTAGTGTCTCCTGCGTTTATTCTGGCTGGCCTTGGGGCCTGACATTGCATCTTGTTCCTCCTCTTTGTCATTTTGTATAGCAGTGTCCTTTGCCCTTTGGTGTAGAGCTCTGGTGCAATTATGTGGCTCGTGCTTGGTGAAATTCAGGTCCAGATCTACCAAGTTGGAACTTGTCCAGATGTGCTGGCTGGATGTAGCTGCTGTGCTCCACTTCTTCCTGCTGCTTCCCATGGAAGTGAACCCGCTGTGCTCCTCTAGCAAGATGATCAGCTCCTGGATCAGCTGAAAGGGTCTGAACACAGCCTCTCTACAGAGAACTTTGCTACAGCGCTCCACAGGAGGTGCTAGGTCTGCGTCTGAAAAAGCACCTAAAATCACCTTATATTGGACTCTGGATGGGGAAGTATCTGGTGGGCATGGGCAGGCAGAAAATTCCCTGCCTACACGCATGTGCCATCATCTGGGTTCTGGATGGATGGGGGATCCGGTCGGTATGAGCAGGTGGGAAGTTCCCTACCTACATGTGCCTGCCAGGTCAGCTTGGTTCTAAGGGCCCAATAAAATGAATCTTTAAAAAATTTTACATATGTATATCTATGGATGTATGTCTCTATCTATCTGTCTATCTATCTACCTACCTATTTCTCTGTCCATCACTTATCTATCTCATTTGTTCCACTTTGTATGTCTTGTAGACAGCATATTAACTATGGTGGAATTATAAGGAAGCATTAAAAATTTAAGCAATATAAAATTTATTAAATGGTTTTAAGAAGAAACCCTCCTGACTATTGTAGACTACGATAAAATGACAAAGAACTACATTCAACTTTATTAACACATTCAGAATTCAAGCATTAGAGTAGCTGACATCCCCTTAACTGACTGTCCACTTACCAAGCTATTAAGTTAAAGAGGAGTCAAGTAGTGTCTGATAGATGTAACTTCAAGGTACAGAGTCCTCTGTACGGTTCTTTTTTCTTTCTTTTGGTACTGGAAATTGAACTCAGTACATTGTAATTATCAGGCAGGTGCTGTTCCTTTGAGCTAAAGCCCAATACCTGCAATCGGCACGTCTATCAGTCTCTTAACTGCTTTGTGGGTGCAGTGAAATACATGTATTTGAAGGATAAAGAAAAGGAAGATCTCAGCTCCACAAGAGATCAATAATTTGATGGAAAAAGTTCACTTTGTTACTCTCAAGTGACACCTTATCAGGTGTCTCTACTCTGTTATTTTGTCATACTCATCTTCTAAAAGAAAATACAGAAGACAGAGAAACCAAATGTAGATCAAGGGGCTCATCCTTGTGAATTGTGGACTGAAATTGTTCACATAGGTTCTTTCCACTTGTCTGGGAGCATACTATGTTGTGAATTTACACCTCTATCAATATATTGTTGTACGGGCTGCAGAGATAGCTCAGTAGAATAAACACTTTCCTGGCAAATGCAAGGAGTTGAGTTCAATCCCTGGTCCCACCAAAACAAAACAAAAAAAGGTACTTCATAGCTGGAGAAACAGCTCAGTAGAATAAATGCTTGCCTTGCAAGCCAAGGGGTTGAGTTCAGTCCCTGGTCCTGCCAAATATATATATATATATATATATATATATATATATATATATATGATGAAGATGTATACAGGTGTCAAAATAGTAATAGGTCTATATTTAGATCATCTATCCAAAAGAAGATTACTCTACTTAACCTAAGAAAATGCCAGTACATTCCCTCCAGAATGCGCCTGTTAGTATTTACAGTAGTGGCATTTTTGCCACAGGCTTAAGGCCAAATTCTGCATTAAGGTGCTTTACATTTTAATGTCTGTATTTCAGGTAAAATAGTACTCCCCGCTGTTTTCTGATATTCAAGATAACATTCAAATACACATCAAGCACTTATTCTACAATTTATTCTTGCAATAATTTTAAATGAGAGTTATGGAACAGAGTCCACAGATGAATCACCTAATATATTTCATTTTTGTTAATGTTTATCTTACTGCTACGAGGAGAAAAAATACAAACACAAATATTCAGCAAGAGATTCTAATCAGAAACCACTTACTAGTCGTTTAACATAATAAGACAAAAAACATCATTAGAAATTGAACATTTCAGTGGCGGATATTTTGTCAATTATAAGGCATAGGCCATCTACATGATCATATTATAGGATCTGTTGATCCCCTCCCTCATTAGCTGACTGTTGAGATTCATTAAGTTTAACTTCTGTAATTTCTGTAAAAATTTTCAACTCCAGACTAGTTCTGGATATTTGCACGCCTTATCGAATGAGAGATCTGCCCTCTACCCTCAGCCAATAAGACATAATCTTTAAGCTCTTGATGGTTTTACATAAGCTCTTGATTGTTATACATATTGATAAGACAGTTTTTTTATTACCCTAGGGCTGTGACCCACCCTATATAGATTAACAATGTGATTTATGAACAGCATGTCCTCTAAAAGAGCTGGAGATTAAAAATTAGCTATGTGTGCACAATCAACCATAGCTATATCACTGTGCTATAATACAAGCTCTGAACTTAAGATTCTTGTATACTTCTTGCATTGGCAGTAGTCTGTGTGGATCATCATACTTTACTGTTCAGAAAATTCAGCACTGTTTATAATTCCACCAGGAAAAGAAAACTGAAAACTTCACACTTGGATGTTTCCTGGACTTACTACAAACGTTTCCTCTCTTGGTTCAGTTTAATCTGTATCTTTTTTCCCATAATAAATTGTACCTGTGAGTAAATTAGCTTCTAGTGAGTATTTTAAGTCTTTCTAACAAATTACTGGCGTTTTGGAGACCTAAATTCTCAGTTGTGTAAGAAGTGAAGATGGTTTTGGGGATTTGTAAACTTTGTGGATATCATACCACCTTTATTCAGAATTAACATAGCAAATTACATATATTGTGTTACAAATGGGGTTGTATTTTTCTTACCGTTGAGAGCCTTCAACTTTCAAATTTAAAGAAGGAAAGGCTTATCTTAGCTTATGGATTATTGAGAGTTCAGCCCATAATTCAACTTGCTCCAAGGTGGGGTAGTATGCAAGTGGATCATCACAGAGAAAAAATAGTTCATGATATGGCAAGAAGGTAGCAGACAATGGAACGCAGAGCTAGATTGATGAGATGAGCTTTAGGAGGCTTAGATTCAATAGCCTCCAACATCACAAGCTTCACTGGTGGCCCACTGCAATTGCAAAACCTTTGACTGTGTATGTATCTGCTTCCTCTTAGTCCAAAGAGAAGTATATTCTTTTCCTTTTTTTTTTCTAAGCAACATCAATAGGGAGGTGGGTCATGCCCACACACCATACTCTGTAGAATGACTGTGAGGACAATATGCAATATGTCAACTTCCAAAGAAAAGAAAGGGGAAAAGATAAAAAAAGTAATGTTGATTTAGAAGGGTTAATGTTTAATTGTTTGATCAATCTTATATTCCTATATGTATTAACTAAACTGATCTGATGATGAAAATATGTAATATAACCATTGTTAAATTTAAACAATAAAAAAATTGAAACAAAAAATAAAGGTTCTGAAACAAGAAAAAATAAATAAAATTTAAAATTCTTTAAAAGAAAGAAAGAAAAAAAAAAAAGAAGGTAGCACACAGCAACCATCAAGCACCAGATGTAGCAGGAGACCAATATGCCTTCTTTCTGTTCCTTTAATTCTATCCAGGCTACCAGAGTATTGATTGATACTACACATATCCAAGGTGGGGATTCTGTTATTCATGTGCTCAATCCAAGTATCTCCTTAACCTACATTCACACGCCTAAATCCACTCATCTCTGAACTACTTTCACTTTGGGAAGATATCTAGACAAAGCCATAGCAAATGGCAGCAACTCTGGAAAACTCTAATTAACTACAGTATCATATCCTTTTTGTATTTTGTTTCAAAAAGTGCTTTGCCCTCACTGTCACTAATTCTTCGTAGCAGAATGTTCATAATCTCACACAAATATAAAGAAATTTGTTTTCCTATGGTTCCCAATAGTTTTTACCTTGTAATGAAGCATGGGTTATTGCAAAGAATAATTGCCTTAGGATATAATTAAATTATACTTGATTATACAGCCAAGGGTAAATATATGATGCTACCTGTTATATTTATAACAGATAATGATATCTCATTTGCCTTTCTGTACTTTATCCTTTGAAATACTAACAAAGTAAACCCACTGAGAAGCATATGAGATTGCAACAACACTGGAAATGTATAACATCTGGGCTTTTAAAGGTAGACAATAATAAGTTTGTCAAATTAAATGGATCTTTGAAGCCTAAGCCAAGAAGTAAAGGAAATGGAAATATTTCTAGGTTTTCTAAAATGAGGAATTTAATACAGGGTACTGGTTACAAAGGTGATAAAAAGAACAACAAAGCAAAACATTGAATAATAAAACAACCCATTTCCATTCTTATTAAGGGGCTAACTGATGAGGGCTAGAATTAGAAAGATATCTGCAAGGAAAAAGTGAGATGCAATTGTTGAAAGCTGAAATATTTCCTCTCCATTGCTGGTGGAAGTTTAGACTGGTGTAACCACTGTGGAAATCAGTGCGGAGATTTCTGGGGAAAAAAAAAAAAACAGTGTTAGAAGTTCCACCTGACCTAGTTATTCTTCTTCTGGATATATTCCCAGAAGAATTAAAAACATCATATCACAACAACAAGTGTGCACCCATGTTTATAGCAGCACAACTTATAATAAATCATGGAAACAACACAAATGCCCATCAACAGAGGAATGGACAAAAAAGATCTGGTATTTTTATATAGTTGAGTACTATTTAGCGATGACAAAGGATTTACTGAAAACTTTTATAGGTAAATGAATGCAACTCAAGATCATATTCTTCAGAGAAATAAACCAGATGCATGGGTATAAATGCCTTATTGTCTCCCTAGTGTGAGAAGCTGAAATAGCACATAGATTCAAAAGTACAATAGATATGGTGAAATGGGAAGAAAGTGTTCAAAAGGAAAAAGAAGCTGGGAAGGAGGAAAAGACAAAAAATAAAGGAAAAATCAAATATACTTTGTGCTGATATTTTTGACCAATTAAATGCCTACATCTTACATTCTGAGTAACTAATTTAGGATAACACACAATCCATTAACCATTGTTACTCTCCTATTACCCTGTTTAGAAATATTGTTTATTTTTTCTCTTATATTAAAATTAAGAAAAGAAAGCTGGAGTACTGAAGGAATTGGATTGTGAAAAAACCATAGCCTCTACCATAAGTACTTCTTAGGACACAGGACGATAGAAATGCCTTGGAAGAAACAATCAAACAAGGAAACATTGGAAGTCAAACTTGTGAAAGTCTATTTTTGTAATATAAAGCCAAAGAAGAAAAATACAAAGATCAGAACTTAAAGAAAACACAATAGTTAAATTATCACTGCACTACTGGAGGCTTGGACACATTTTAACTTATGAATCTAAACACTAAAATATAAAGGAGAAAGACAAGAAAAAATCAACCTACAGGGCATAATTATACGTGTTGCCTGAGGCAGATAGGCTAACGCAGAGAGCCTGATGTAATTTAAAGAGAGACAGAGAAACAGACTCGTGTTGTTGCTCTGTTGCCCTGACTGGTAGGTCGCCTCTGTCACCATTTTGTTGCTGCTCCATCACAATGAATTGGATGCTCTCTGCCCTGTTCCATTCAGCTTTGGGCCAGCTGAATATGGATGGAAACCTCCAGTAACTGTGAGATAAATAAAGCTTTCCTTCCTTCATTTTGAGTGTGAGGTATTGTCCCAGCAATGAGTAAGAAATAACTAAGACACTGCCCTAGGACACTATTTAGCAAAAGAAAAGAATTTATTCCACTATCAGTTGAAGAACGAAAATAATTGCCTGAAGAAAGAAGAGCCTGGTAGTATAACACTCTGATTTTGGTCATCGAAATTAGTTATTCATATAATTATTTTTAGTGTAGGCTTCCAAAAGAGAATGAAGACATAAAATATATATTTGTGAAAGAGGAAATATAAGTTTAATATATATTTATCAATTTTTGTCTGGTTCTAAAATTCTGGATAACATCTTATAAAATTATGACGTTCAGAAGGAAGGACTAGGGGAAAGAAAATAATTCTATGTCGGTTTTATTGTTCTCACTCTTCAAAAGTTAAAAAAAATGAAGCCAACAGTACTTCAGCAGAAGAAATATGTTTACTTTAAACTGAGATAAGAGACACTGGAGTTGTTGCCAGATTTCACTCAAATAGAGTAATAAGCTCTTATGGCATCACTTGTTGAAATCTGAGAACTCTGAAACTCACTATAAGCAGCTCCATAGTGACAAGATAGTTCAGTACAAAGGTGTTAATCATCTAACACAGAGCACAGATAAGTCAGAGACTATTTGGAAGAATAGATTGCTTGAATGGCATGTGATGGGTTTTCATAAACTTTGCAAAGTGTTTTCTTTATGTGATCCTCTGGGAATATAAATCTCACATATGAGTATTGTGTGAGTAGAATGAATGATCAGCGAAGAGTAAGTAGTTTAAAGGAGAGACAAATCAGTTCCCATTGGAGTAATGGGACAAACTACAAGACAGAAACTGTGCTTAATGAAGTTTTAAAGGATTGGAGAGGTTTTCAGGGGTTGAATTCTGCTATGTATAACAGTAGGAGTATATAAGGCGTTTGGTCAGAAAATGTGGGTGAAAACTACGTGAATGAAATAGCAGAGCTGAGAAAATAAAAGGAAACTTCTATGGGACTCTGAAGAGAGGTCTCTTGGATTAAAACAGAGAATTCACTTAAGGACATAATGAAAATTTATGGTAAATTGATTTGGATTAAGAAGTGGCAATAATCAATATGCTGCTTTCTCCTGTTCTTCCAGATTCTGCCTAAGGTTCCTGTGGAATAGGTAAGAATGGAGTATTCTTTGTAAGCTTCAAAGAAGCTTAGACATCACCTCATCAACTCCTTGATTTCATAAAATAATCTGAGTTCTGTATAAATAAAGCAAATCATATTTCTTCTTGCTATATTTCATTTGTGAAGGCCTGAACTAAGCTGAAAGGGTGCTAAACTATTAGATGATGGAGATCTTAGATGTTCCACATGCAGATGAGTTCCAAATAGAATATTTTTATCAACAGAAACTGTATTACTTTAAGTCATTAAATTTTGAGATTAGTAAATGTCTGCTTAAAAATAAAAAGAAAGAAAGAAAAAGAAAGAAAGAAAGAAAGAAAGAAAGATGCTAGTAGAACCTGAGACAAGGAAAAAAGGCCATGTAAGTGTGATTTTATAAATGGTTAAGTTCAAAAATATCTGTGTAACAATGTGTATTTGTACTCTTTTGTATTCTATAGGGGTTTTACAGTTCAGAATACCAACAATTGATGGAAAGTACCTGTTTCATGTTATGTCTAAAGTATTTGATATTCAGAAAGATAATGATGTTAAGCTCAAGTGCCTAAGTTATAGGGAATAACATCATTAAACTTCTCTTCTGCATGGTTAACAAATTAAGTTGGCAGTCCAAACAATTACAGAAAAAGAAGGGATATAAGGATAGCCAATATTTTGGCTCTAGCTATTCAAGCTGAGTGAAAACACAGGACATAAAAGAACTTGTACTATAACAACATATAACTTAGTGGAGTCCCAAACTTCCTGTTCAAGCAAATTATAGGGCCTCATAGGAAAGTGACTGATAGTATGCAATGTGACCAAGCAGAATGACCTAAAGAGAAAACATTCTCTCAGGATTCCACAGAGAAAAATGGTCAAGCAATGACCATGATTCATCCAGATGGCTGACACTGACAAAGGTTTTGCCAATCACAGTGCATGGTACCAGGGTAAACTCTGAGGGGACCTGACTGATCTTGTCAGATACAAAAGTTACATATTGTTTGTAACATGGGTCTTGCTTTATCTTGGTCTTAACCATCCAGCAGAAAAGTCTAGCCATAAGGTATAAAAAGGAAAGCCATATTAATATGCTGAGTTATAAAAATCTCAAGTCAACAGCCCCCAACAATGCCAGATGTGCTGATAATCCACTACTATTATGGACTATTGGACTAAATATACAGCTATTTTCTCTTTGTGCAATGAAAAAAAAATCTGTACTAATGAAGTTCAGACAAGAAATCACACCTGCATCTTGTACTCTGAACTACAATGAAGACAGTAGTATGTAATGTAATGTATTAACTATTTCAAATAATAATAATTTTTTAAAAAACTGAAGTTGTTGTGCAGCACTAAATAACTGAAGCAACAGAGGGAAATGACTATGATTTTCTAGGCTTCTTGGAATTTATCTAACAGGAACTTGTTCTGCCCTTATCTTCTCTCCTCCTGGCATACTTTTCTCCCCAGTGTCCCATTGTTCCTCCATTACTTTCCCCAGAAAAATCTCTACCTCTCTACTGTGCTGTCTCCAAAACACTTTATATCCCCCTGCTTCATCTAGGTTACATATTGTGTAAAAATAGCAACATGACAAGTCGAAGCTATTTCTCACTAATAAGAGCACAGCAGGAAGAATATTGGCCCTGCTCCATCTCATTACCACAATCATTAGCCAACACACAGGTGAGTAATTACCAGATGTTGAATAATCCTCAGACCTCTCCCCTCTGCAAAGGGAGAGGGAAAAGTGGCTCTTTCAGTCATATTAGTAAGTGGTTATTCTGACCTCTGCTCCAATGTCCCCCACCTCACTCCTCTTCATAGTATCTGTGGTCATTTGTAGAGATGATCCTTGAGCACACCAACTACTGTGGAAGACCTAGAGCTGCCACGTAGTTGCCATTAAGTCAGCCTGTCAATAGTTTATCTGTGGGACCATCATGGGTTGATTAGGGGAGAGAAAAGAATGCCAAGGCAGAAGATTCTTTTTTAATTCTATATCATATTGTAGAAACCCTAACAAACTATCTAAAACAATCCAACCTAAAGTACAGTTACTAAACTCTTAAATGATGTGAAAAAAAAAAAAAACAGTGCTTCTTAAGGAGCTCCACAGTGTCATGGGTACAGGGCAACTCAACCTTGACCAAGCAAAGAGATGTTACCTCCTACAAGCTACCTTACAATGTACTCTCTTTTGTTGAGGTACCTTTATGTCTTTGTTTTATTTGCTGATTATTTAACAGTATCAGACATGAACAAGTTATATGATATCTCACAGATGATATCAACTCAAAAGTGGCAGCAAAATGTCTGCTTACACTGTAACAGATAATGAAAGCTAATTGTTCACAGGATAACTCCAGTGAAGTTGGGGAGGTGCTATTTGACTAGTCACAGTTTGCCCTTGGGGAGCTCCAATCATTTGAAATACCTTATCTCAACATGGAGAAGGAATAGGAAGAGCAGCTAGGATCCCTGGTTAATTTTACAGAAAAATCAAAATAGTACAGAGTCAGAAGTGAACTAGCTATATCCCAACAGCAACACAATTCCATGTCTTGTGTGCTTAATGATGGGGCTAAAAAATAACAGTAACTGTCTAACATTAGCTGACTTTATCTTCACTTTTGAATTTCACATAGGGAATCTGACCCGCTAAAAGACAATTTGGTTTTGGGTAATTTTGATAGGAAGTTCATATATTTATCATACAAAATTCAACTTTTTTTTGGTCTTTTTGAGACAGGGTCTCGCTATGCAGTTCAGGCTGGCCTTGAGCTCACTTTTGTAGCCCATGCTGGTCTCGAACTCGCACCGATCCTCCTGTCTCAGCCTCCCGAGTGCTGGGATTACATGCGTGTGCCACCACGCCTGGCTGCAACTTTTTTGAAAGTAAAAGAAGTCTCCACTAGTACTTACTCTAGGACAGCAAACACAATCTGGGAGACCAACAGGCATGGCTTCTTTGGGGAAAATCTAGATGTAGGGTCCACCTAAACTTAGCGAATACAAAAAAAGACCTATGCACTAAAGAGTATCATGTCAGAGAGTCATTTTCATGGTCAGTGCCTCGAAGGAGTACAGAATTTGTTTTCATCAGCCATATCTTAATGGTAAATAAGAAAGGTCAAGGTATTGCATAAAGAATGATTTGAAAAATGCAAGGAAATGATGTGCAATAACATAAATAGGGTTGCTTTATCTCTTTCTTTGTTTGTTTGTTAATCTACTTGTGGCACCATGGATTGAAGTCAGGACCTTGACTTGCCAGGCAAGCACTAATTCCACTGAGCTATCTCCCTGGTCCCCAGGCTACATTTATTTTATTTTTGTAAAGAATTTATTTTTCTTTTTCTTGTTTCAGAACTTTTGTTTATTTATTTATTTATTTATTTATTTATTTATTTTTATGGCCAGCTCAGCCATAAAAATATGGCTGGCGCAGCATGTGGTGCCGGGGATCGAACCGCGGTCCCTGAAG
>PVJA010035124.1:0-22068 GCA_004027025.1 Myocastor coypus
TTTTTTTTTTTTTTTTTTTTTTTGTCTTTTTGAGACAGAGTCTCGCTATGCAGTTCAGGCTGGCCTTGAGCTCACTTTTGTAGCCCAGGCTGGTCTCGAACTCGCACCAATCCTCCTGCCTCAGCCTCCCGAGTGCTGGGATTACAGGCGTGAGCCACCACGCCCAGCTGAGATAATGCGTCTTAAAGAAAGAAAAAACAAAAAACTATAAAACCTCTCCCAGGAACTTCAGTTATCTCTAAACTTAAAAAAAAAAAAAAAAAAGTGATCTTGAAATCCCAGAGCAATCTCAGTACTTACTGGAGAGAGAACATTCCTGATAGAATGTGGATGCAGATCCCAGTCTGGTCATCCTCTGGATACTTCCCAGATGCTCATGAATATTCACTGCTAGTAAAAAGTTCCTTATATTTTAATAAAACATCCTGGGGGTCAGGGAGATAGCTCAGTAGAATAAGCACTTGCCTGGCAAGCACAGAGTCCTGAGTTCAATCCCCAGTACACAAAAACAAACAAGCATATCCTGTCTCACTGGGTTTGGGATGGCAAGTAACCATTTCAAAAATCTGGCTCCATCTACACACTATTAGTATATTATTAACACCACCAGAGAATACACCCATGCTTGGAATTACATATGAAATTTATGTGGTCACCACATAATGCACTATTTTCTCACATGCACAAACTCATGTCTAAAAATCTAATTGCTACCTCTTTATGGTTCACAAACTTTTAAGTCTTTCTAAATCATCTCTATTCAATGCATTAACAAAACAGGCCTATGGAAGGTGTTTGCATTTAGGGAACAGGACCGAGTCTGATTTGCTTTAAATTGAAAGTAAACAGTCGCTAGCAGAAAGAAGCTTGAACACAACATCTGTGTTGATAGAAGTCTGATTGACTACTTGTTTTGACCTTTAGGCTGTGGTTCTAAGCCTTAAATAGAAGACAACTGGGTTACACCCTCACCCTTCCATATACAAAACACCCTTCTTGTGTCCTTCAAAATGACACACACACACTCACACAGAGACACTTCAATTTACATCCCAATACAGATTAGAGAAAGTACCTGCCATCCTGCTGGTCCTCTCTGCAACTTTAATGCTGGGTTTTGGTTTCTGTGCCTCAATGGGAAAAGATAAGTTAGATCCCAGAATAGACAGGAGAATGTCACATCTGCAGAGTTAGCAATTCTGAAACCGAGGTTTGCTGTGGCCTCTGCTAAACTTTGAGGGGGCTTTGTCCCTCTCAGACCCTGTGCCAGTCTTTCCTCTTGGATGTGGAGACACTTATCCCCCTCTTCAGTTAATGAGTTTCACCTAGTCTGGCCGCTTGTGTTTTTATAAAAGATCTGCAAAGCACTAGCTACAAAAGAAGAAAAAGGCTCTTGCTCTGCATTAATCAGAACATAACATTCTATGGTAAAATTTTTTCTTTTCCTGTTTCAGGAACCAAACCTTTGCCTAATTTCAAGATATGCACACATAAACAGAGTGTCAATGTTAAATGTTAAGCATTCTGTAGAATTACTTATGGTTTGGGTCTTTCGCTACTTAAAGGAATGCTGAATGGGAAAAAAATACAGCTACATTAAGCACACTTGCAGAAAATACTGAATAAAAGTGTATTCCTTGATTTTTTTTTGTTTTAACATAGAGAAGGGGTTCTTTTCACTAGGAAGAAATCATCAAAAAAAAAAAAAATGTCATCCATGAAGACTAGTTTTCCTTAAAAATGTTATTGTGTGCCCATGACTGATTTTGTATATACTAGGATGTTTACAAAAATTGCAAACTTAAAACATATTTTCTAAAATTAATATGGGATCTGCTATAAAAGAAAGTGTTTTGAACTTAATAATAGCTTTGCTATCTCGGTTAACATTTCTTTCTGAAGTCATCCATAAACAGAAAAGTCCAACGTAGAAGAGTTTTCTATAGGTTTATTGTATCATTTTAATACTAGTTTGCCTGCTGACATTATGTAAAATTTTTAAAAAATTAAATCTCATTTTCCAAAAATGCATTCACAGCTCATTGATAAAAGGCAGTCTTTGCTTCTCTTCCCCCCTCTGTGAAAGGAATGGAGTTTAAGAAATAAAAAGAGCATTTTCTTTATAAAGCAGTTTAGAGAAAGTGCAAGTTTAACATCTATAACACTTTCCTATGAATTCACTTTGCATACTGAGAAAAATTTTCAAACAATGAAATCAAACGAAATTTTTCAGTTCTAAACGGTTACTCTAAAACCTGTAATGTAGAAGAGGTTTGGGATTTCTGGTCACTTTGTTTTTAGCATTTTTAAACGGTGCTTTGTTGAATTTATTTAACTACATTACTTTTATAAACATTTTGTTCAGCTGCCTCAATATTTTCCCTCCAATCCCAGTTATTTAAATCATGAGTAAACTGGGCTAGGATGTAATTTTATGTCAACTACTTTTTTTTAAAGCCGCAAACCCCTATACACTTATTGAAAAAGAAATGACCACTTGACTTTTATGAAAAAGTACTTAAGGTTCTTTTAAATTATATTTAAATATTCATTTGAAACAGGAAATACAAATTGGCATAATAAAGAGTAAATACATTTATACAATAAAACACCAACAAAATCGGTGCAACTCCTACTAAGTTCTAAATATGATGGAAAATTATAAATATTTTGGTTATTCTTGATTACAATTCAATACATCGCCTTATTTCTTCACGTGCTTTGAAATATAGACTAGTGTCAATTTTAGCAATTTTACTTGCTTCAAATTCGGACGAAAACACCTTTAAGAGTCAATACCATGTCAATAGAATGCCAGGGTGTATTTATTTTGTCAGTAGATACGGAGAAACCAGATTCCATATAAAAAGTACAAGCCTTCCGTGGTGAGCTTTGCCTTGGTGGGTTGGAGGGCCCTCTTCTAGAATAATACAAATACAGTTGCCATATAATTATGAAGACTTTTTGAAATCAGCATTAAATTTAAAACGCTATATCGAGCCATATAATTTTCTTTTGATTCCATTGCTCTATTTTAACTAAATGGCAGTAATTCCTCTGCAATAATGTTGCTATGTGTACGATCCTACGATCCACTTTGAGTTACAATTCGATTTACTTTGAAACATTAATGAAATTGCACTTAGGGGGTGCCCTTCGAAAATCAATCACCCAAGATCAATTCCACGTCGAAAAACATTCACTGCTTGAAGCTGGATTCGTTCTTTAGAGCGACAAACACCAATAAAGTTTCCAACTTCTAAAACTTGCTCTCGGTTTAGGAACGCAGTGCACAACCAGCATTTCGTGTATTTAGGAACTTCTGGAAGCGGGAGGTTGCCACCTAGAAGTCCAGTGACGGTTCTGGGTCCTGGAAAGCCGCCGGTACCCTGCCTGCGGCTCACGAGTACTGAGCTCGCGCTCCCGGAGTGGGTCGCCGGGGGCAGCGAGCGCCCGCTCGGCCGGGTCCTGGGCGTCGCGCAATCACCATGTCCTGCCATAGAGCAGGTTGGCGCCGAGGACGCCCCCGCCGTAGTCCCCAGCGGCTGCGTCCAGCGCCATCCCGGCCGCCGGCCCGTGCAGCGCGGGCGGGCTAGGAGACAGCTCCTCGAGCTCGGGCGTGGGCGGCGGGCCAGGCGTCGGCGCCGCGCTCCCGGCGCCGTTCTGGCACGGCTTGCCGTCCTTGACCAGCACCGGCACAGCCACGCGGCGCGGCGAGGGAGGCGGCGGCGGGCCCAGGCCAGCCTCCTGCTGCAGCTGCTGCGCCGCCTTGTCCTTGGCCTGCCGCTTCATCTTGTAGCGATGGTTCTGGAACCAGATCTTGACTTGCGTGGGCGTGAGGTGGATCATGCTGGCCAAGTGCTCGCGCTCGGGCGCGGACAAGTACTTCTGCTGCTTGAAGCGTCGCTCCAGCTCGTACACCTGCGCCTGCGAGAACAGCACGCGCCGCTTCCGGCGCGGAGCCACAGCCGCCGCCGCCGCGTGCAGCGGGCCCAGCGACTTGGCAGCGTCGGCGATGCCGCTCAGGGACCCCATGCCGGTCACGTTCACGCCCGCCGACGGCCCCATGAACCTGGAGACTAGGAAGGGCAAGGGGCGGCCGTGAGCGTGGTGCCCGCGGGACCTGGACCCCCGTTCCATCCCCCCCAGTCATAGTGGCCGCCCAGGGCCAGCTACCCTCACGCGCGACGGCGCGAACGAGCCGGGCCCCAGCAGCCCCCGCGCGCCTCAGTACGGGTCCCAGGAGCCCCCGCGAACCCCGCGCCTTCCCAGGAACACCATAGCGCCCAGGCAGAGTGCAAGGACAACCCGCGGTCCCAGGACTCCCCGCGGCCCCTAGGTCGGGTCCCAGGACCCCTCGCGCGCCCATGCTCCGCTAGTGGCGGGAAACACCTGCGCAACCAGCCGGCCCGCCCGCCCTCAGCCCCGCTCACTTGAGGAGTAGCGCGGGTCCGCGTTGGCGCCGTACCAGCCGGTGGCCGCGGCCGCCGCCCCGCCCCGCATGCCGTCCGCGTAGCCGGACAGCTCTCCCATGTTGCCCAGGCCGCCGTTGCAGTAGCCGCCCATGGCGCCGTGCGGGAACTGCGAGACGCCCGCCGGCATGTGGTAGGTGGCAGCCGCCGCTGCTGCTGCCGCCGCCGCCGCCGCCGCCGCCGCTGCCGCGTTGTGCCCCGCTACAGCGTGCGGCGCCTGCATCCCCGCCTGCGGGGCCGGCCCGGGCGGTGGCGCGCGGTAGGCTGCAGCCGCGGCCCCCAGGGGAGCCCCGAGGCCAGGCGGTGCGCCGTCCATGGTGCCGCCGAACTTCTTGTAGGTCTCCTCGATGGGGCTCAGGATGTCGGACACGGAGAAGGGCGTCGTGTGCTTGGGGCTCAACGACATGGCTCGGCGGGCGGCCAGGTGGGGGCCCGGGGGCGGGCGGGCGGGCGGGACACGGCGCCGCTCGTCGCCGCCACCTCTGCGCGGTGCGGCCCCGCTGCGGAGCTGGGTTTATTTTAGTCCAGCGCCAGGTTTACGACAGACTCGGGGGGCGGAGCAACATCCCGAACCGGCAAACAATGGTCATTGACATCTTTTTCTCCCCCCCACCTCACCCCCGTAAAGGATGCTGTAAAGGTAAGGGGGGCTGCGGTGCTCTTGGAAATAGCCCCCTTCGGCACCTCCATCCTCCCATCTCGTCCGCCCTGGGCACCCGGCCCTGGAGCACCGGGAGTAGCGTCCGGAGGCCCGTGTCAGCCTGGATGCCACCCTGTCCGCATCCCGACCCGAGTTCTCCCGAAGTGACTTCGAAGCAACGTCCAGGATAACTGGGAGGGGGCAGCGTGCTGCCAAGACAGGGAGGTGTGGGTTTTCAGGGCTCGACTGGTCCTTTCCAGCTACCAGCCCCTCCAGGTTCCATCATCTAAAGTGTTAAAAAAAAAAAAAAAAAAAAAAAAAAGCTCTTGGGTCGCCCTATAAGAGCGCATAAAGAGAAGAGTTACAATGCCCGTCCTCTGCCATTGTAGGGCTCCCTAATTTATGCATCTTTAGATCTTTAAGCATCATTTTGTGGGCCACCCAACGGATACCACCAAATTAGCTTAGAGTATCCCAATCCGAGGAAAAGCGAAAACATACACACAGGCAGTGACAAACACACAGATGCTAACTTGTAAGTATTCTGTTGTTACTCTGTGGGCATGGCAGTTGAACAGGGAAAGAGGATATAATTTTATTTTTATTTGGTAAAATGTTTCATGTTCAGTTTACCCGTATAAAGTTCTTTTACTGTTACCTTTCCTTTTGTGTTTTCTACCCCCAACCTCTGATTTAGAATTTATTCTGTTATTGCCCTGATGGCAGAGAAGATTTTTAAAAAGCCAACATCTCAAGTATTTCTACTTGTTTGCAATAGATCTTTCTGGGGTTTTTTTTGAAAAAATAAAACTTTAAGAAATATGGAAGTGGATATAGAAGTCAGAAAAATGGATTTCTGTTGGAAAATACAAAGGCATAGATAAACTGATTTAAAAGGAAAATTTTGTCTGTTTTCTTTGTAAATTTACCTGCATGGCAAAGAACTTACACATTTGGAATTTTAAGAGACAAAGAATTAGACAAAAGAAGTGCAAAGCATGTTGAGTAAATTTTGAAAACAGTCTTGCAACTTAAAATTGTAAAGGTAACAGAAATGACGATAGGATTTTCAAGTTTTCTTGGAAACTAGAGTAGAAGAACAGAAGAATGATTTATTCAGCAAGATTTTATTATGTTTTTAAAAAGAGGATGTATGATAGCCTGCCCTAAAGGAAAGAATGGTGTTACGTGTTCTTTTTTCTGTTGGGTTTCATTTTTTTGGTTGGAATGTAGTTTTGTCTCATTGTTTTAATCATTATTTTGTTCATTCCAGTGTAATTTTTGCAAAGAATCTACCTTTTCTACAAGAGAAAAAATTATGTGGTCACCCACAGGAAGAAAATGACTAGATGAGTATTCAGAGTGATGTTTTAAAATAAACACTAAAGAATAAAATATCGTTGTGTGAGTTGTTCATAGACTTCAGTTATTGACTTAGCAAAATTTGATATTGGCATAGTTTCGATGTGATGCTTCTTTACAGGTCTTTGAGATCTTCATCCTCACCTGCACTGGAATTGCCTGTGTATTTTTCCTAACATAAGGATACACAAGAATGTATTTATGTTTATGTATTCAAGCAATTACTGTGATTATTCTGAAAAGTCCTGTTTGTCTTTTTTAAAAATGACTTTGCTTACTTATGTTTATTAACTTAAAATAGTACAATGAAATTTTAAACTTTCTCCAAACAAAAGATAATGAACCATTGTATTTTATTTTTCAAGTTCAAACATATTTCAAACATGAAACCATTGTCACAATCTATGTTGGTTACCCTAATTGGAAAACTATTTCAATTATAGTTTTCCAGATGAATATTATTTACTGTTTTTAAGTTATACGCTTCATTTCACATTTTGTTTATAAAACTTTAATTAGCCACTTACAAGTGGTCATACTACAGGCTCTTGCTTGCTTTTTAGCTGTATTGGGTCCTATTACAAGTACGTTTACATCTGAAAGACTTCCATCTTTAAATTAAAAGGTACTTTACCATATCTGAAGAATCTCAGCAGAGCCACTTTTTGACTGCTTAGAAATAAGTCAAACAGTACTGCTACACTAGGGGTGAACAGTTCTGGAGGAGAATTTTATAATCATCAGCATTTATTCCTGTCACTTATTTTTGTCTCACTTGAAACTGCATACCTGCATACTAGAAACACTAGCTGTATGTATACAGGCGCCTTTGAAAATAGAGATAGTTTAAAGAATGTGTTTATGTATTTAAAGACACAAAATAATTTGATTATATTCTATTGAAGCTTTTTATCAAGTTGGTTTCATCATATTATTGTCTGTCCCAAATTATGAATGGAAATTTAGATTTATTAGATGCTTAAACACTATCAATTAAATTGGATTTCACAGGAAATGCATTTCTCAGGAATATTTTCTTCTTGTTTTTTTCTTCCTCAGTGATCGCACTCAAGGGAAAACAAAAACAAATACTCTCAAAAGGAATATACTGAAAAGAGACATTCCTCTCTCCTGCCTCCCAGCCTCCTTCTGGAATGCTCTGGACATCTGCAGGCACATTATCATATGGTAACACAAGCGGTGGCATGCCTTTGGCATGGTGTGGTGCCTTGCTCTTAGCATCCATTAGGTTTTGTAGTTTTACTCTTAACACTGGAAACAGTAATGCTGTGGCAGATAAAATTTTCTGCCAAAAAGATTCCAAAATAAATATGGTACTAACTGAAAATCTTTGATTTTTTTTTTGTTTGTTTGTTTAGCCTTAGGGGCTAAAATGTTTGGCAAAATCATTGTGAAGAAAGTACCTTCCCTAGAGTTGGGATTTGCTGTTGTCAGCTCAGCAAGAAGGATCTGAGGAGAACCCAGAACTATTCTAACAGATCTGCTTAAAGTGGAGTTGCAGCCAGCACTGAGGGAGATTTTATCTTCCTAGGGTAACAAATAGATTGTCAGTGTGTCCTGAATTTTCTCATCAGGATGAGAGCATCTGATTGATGCTCAGAGACTTAAGTGGCTTTAGAAAAGGAGACATGTGCTACATTTGTAGTTAGCTTAAAATAGTTGCAAAATAGTTGATTAATGAAATTTTCATGTTGTAGATTTAAAATATCTTTGCAGTTGTAAGGAACGATGAATCATGTCAAAGATGATAGTATTTTGTAGGAATGTCTGAGGTTATAAAGAGCCCCTAGAGAGATGAAAAAAAGTTTAAAGTTTTTGCTGATTGTTTTTTGCTAATCATTTTAAACAGCAGCTCAATTGCAAGGATTTTACATTTTATGAAGAAAAAATAGAAACCATTACTAAGTGTTTGAGAAACAAGTGTAAAATTACTGAAACTTAAAATAATTGAAATAAGCACTGGAAACAAATTCATAAGATTGTTACTTTTCCGTGACACAGTAATCCTTTCAATTTTCATCACAAAGTGGAAAACCTTCATGATTTACTCTTAAAAATACCTTGAATCATCTTAAGTCAGATATTTTAGATTGAAAATAGTTTTTTTCTCTGACCAATGAATATATTTTAAGTTAACATAAGTATTAATACAATGCCATTATGAGTAGGTGTTATATCATTCTTGCCTATGTAATAATAATGAAGTTCAATGAAATGATTATAAAAGAAACTTCCCCATTGACATACTGTAATATTAGTTCACTGTAGTTATAGCAAAGAATGACAGACTATAATAGGGAACGTTTGTTACAATTTCCTCACCCTAGTATTGTAGGCTTGAGTTAGAAATTTAAATTTTTCTATATATTAGAAGTTAATGTTTAAGTGACACATGACTGGGGAAAACAACAGCAATGTTGAAATATTTTAATTTTGAGTAACAATTTTACGTGTGTATTAAGTAGAAAGTTTAAAACTTAAAATCATGACATTTCTATCAAGCAATATTTTTTTAGCTTCTTTCATGTTTTGGACTATCATTTAATGTCTCTTATAGGAAAAAACGTTGAATTTTAAGCAAAGTCATATTTCTATTATGTTATATGAGGAGCTGGTTATTCTAAATGCTCTACCTTGTCTCTACCCATGGTTAATAAGAATGATTACATATAACTTTTTAAAAATTATATACTTTTATTATTTTTTTACATGCTGTTCATATTTCCAAATCTAGGGATGCAGTGTCCTGTTAAACATGTATCACCATACATGCACAAAGCAATTTGTATTTATCAAGGAAGGTATCAGCTTTTAATTCTGGAGTAGGTAATTTGTGCTCATCATTCACTTGTACATTAACTCCAGTTTTGATAAACTATTAGCCTATTGAATTTTTAAATGAAACCTTGTGTGCATTTTGGAATTGTAGAGAACAATTTGACAAATTTTGTCTCTTGTACTGAATAGTTAAAGTGTATATGCTTGAATTCTAGGGTAGAAATTGTGCTTTAAAGAAAACTCAGGACTTCACATATACTAGGTAGGTATTCTACCACTGAGTTATAGCCCTAGCACAAAATGAATCACTATTTATCTACCAGGTGGGTTTTCAAATTATTATCCTAAAATATCTAGTTTGTGAAATAAACTAATAGTGGGATTTGACTCTTAGCAAATCAGCGTTAAAGTTTTTAAAAATGAAATGGTAAAGGACATTTAGTCCTATCACCTTGGGGAGTTATGCAGTCAGCTGAAAAAGTGTTTTAAACTGAAAACCTGAAAATTTCACACAAGAGTTGCAAAGCACAAACCATTCAACTTTAACCCCAACTACCACGCCAGAGAAAAGAGGACTGCTTGAGAAAATGGGTGCCAGCTTTAATGAAAGCAGTTTATCACTTGGTCTGTAGCATAACTTTTAAAATGTATTATTGTACAAGAGAAAATAAAATACTTAAAATTATCAACTCTTCCAGGATAAAAAGTGCATTGAAAAATAAGTTTAAAGGGCCGAGGAGATTGCTCAGTAGAATAAGTGCTTGCCTAGGAAACTAAGGGTCCTGAGTTCAATCCCCAGTACCACAAAAAAAAAAAAAAAAAGAAAAGTTTAAAAGGTCAAACTAACACAACTAAAAAAAAGCAAACGTTTCAAAGACCAACAGAAATAAATAATAGACCTAAATATAATTTTCCCTTTCTTTTGTCCTTACCTCATCCTAGTTTTTCCTTCCCACTGAACAGTTTCTTTCCCTTTCATAGTATTTGTTGTACCTTTTCAATTTTCATTACTCTTTCAGTTTCTCATACCAGCAAAATAATACAATGTTTGCACATGTGGTTCTGATTTATTTTACTTAACAATATAGTCTCTAGCTGTATCCATTTATGTACAAAAGCCTCAATTTTATTTTTTTTATAGCTGAATAATCCTCCATTGTATAAAAATACCATATGTTTTTTATCCATTCCTCAGTTGATGGACATTTGGGTTGTTTCCAAGATTTAGCTATGACAAATTGCACTGCTATAAACATGGGTACACATGTATCGCTGTGGTATGATAATTTCAGTTCTTTTGGAAAAAATATGTAGGAAGAGAATAGCTGGCTTGAATGGGACCTCCATTGCTAGCTTTTTGAGGAATCTATACTGATTTCCGTAACAGTTGTACCAGCGTGCACTCCCACCAACCACGGAGTAGTGTTTCTTTTTCCCACAGCCTCTCCAGCATTTGTTATTGGTTAACTTCTTTTTATTTTTATTATTATTTTTTATTTCTTGTTTCAGAACTTTTGTTTGTTTTATTTATTTATTTTTATGGCCGGCTCAGCCTGCCCCGAGGGCAGGGCTGGCGCAGCATGTGGTGCTGGGAATCGAACCGTGGTCTCTGCAGCTGCTCAAGCTTTCCCAAGCAGGCGCTTTAGACCACTGAGCCATCCTGCCAGGCCTGGTTAACTTCTTGATAATAGCTATTCTTTCTGGGATAAGATGGAATCTCAGTTTTGTTTTGATTTACATCTCTTAAATGACCAAAGATGTTGAACATTTTTTTCATATATTTATTTGCCATTTGTGTCTCTTCATTTGTGAAGTATATATTTATCTCAGGTGCCCATTTTGGATTGTATCTTTGAAGTTTGGAGGAATGATGATTCTTTTAAATTCTTTTTATGTTCTAGATAGGAGTCCTTTGGCAGACAGTCTGCTATAATTGTCTTACACTTTGTAGGCAAAATGTTCTTTAACTGATTTTTTTCCTCTTTTGAATTTCTTATAACTTCTTATGTTTTTATTCCTTTAAACCAATCTTAAGCATTTATATCTGGTAATTTAAACAACTAATTTGAAGATAGTATCATGTAATACAGCAACCATTGTTGATTTCCTATTACTTCATTTAATGAAATTGTGTATCATTTCTAATGTTTTTTTTTCTATCACTGTCTTACATTCTTTAAAAAAAAAAATAGCAAACCTCATCCAGTCATAGTGGCACATGCCTATAATCCCAGCCCTTAGAAGGTGGAAGCAGAAGGATCCCACAAATTTGAGACCACCTTTTACCATAGTGAGTTTAAGGCCAGTCTTAAAAAATACATATTGAGACCCTCAGGAAGCAAAACAGATACAAAAAGGTCAACCTCAATGGGTAAAAAAATGTATGCAGTAGAAGAGAAAATTTTGCTCTTTCAGGCCCTCCTTTCCAAGATGATAAAAAAAAAGAAGGAACAACAGTCGTGCCAAAAAGGGCCGCGGTCATGTGCAACCTATTCACTGCACAAACTGCGCCCGGTGCGTACCCAAGGATAAGGCCATTAAGAAGAGAAAATTTTAAATTCAATTTATGATTTTATAAAGTTAGTTTTAAAATTATGTAAGTAGGGCCCAGCGGGATGGCTCAGTGGTCTAAAGCGCCTCCTTGGGAAAGCTTGGGCGGCTTCAGGGACCGCGGTTCGATCCCCGGCACCACATGCTGTGCCAGCCCTGCTCTCAGGGCAGGCTGAGCCCGCCATAAAAATGAGTGAATAAACAAAGGTTCTGAAACAAGAAAAAAAAAAAAAATTATGTAAGTAAATGTTGAACTGTGAAGGGTATGTTAACATTGATGATTGTCCATAAATTGCTGTATGATTTTAATATTGGTATAATTTACAAGACAATTATTTAAATGATTTTTATATGTTTACTAATAAAAATGGATAAAATACTCTGAAAGATCTAAATGGAAAATATTTGACATGTGAAGTTTCCCCACAATGTCTCAAGTGAACACATGCATATCTTAGACCTGATTTTCTTAAATGCAATGTTTCTTTAGGTTAATTAGCAGTAGTGCATATATGATTGAGCTATCATTGGCAGACTGCCTTGATTGAGCTCCTTTCAGTGATTTACAGAGATTAAGAGAGTAGCAGAAATGGTGGTTTAGAAAGTGATTTCTAAAGACATTGGGGCATTAAGGAGAAACCTATGGTGTCCAGCACCCTCTGAAATAATCTTCATGTAAACCTGAGTTTTAATAAGTAAAAATGTCATTTAAGCACTCTGCTCATGAAAAAAAGTGTGACATCAAGAGATTATTTGATTATGGATCTTAACAAATCAGTTGTCCCTTCTATAGCCATGTCAAGAAGAAAACTGGAGAATGCTATGTACACTCAGTATATTCCATGTGATTATATTTGACTCCATAGGTAATAGATGGAGTTATTTACTATTTTAACATTTTCCATGCCCAAAACAATCTAATTACAAATTGTCCTTAATTTTACATATATAGATTGCTCCACTTACCTGTGTTCAAGCAAGTTGTTTCTTTCTCTCTCTCTTTTTTTTTTTTTTTTTAATTATGGCCAGCTCAGCCCACCCTGGGGGTGGGGCTGGCGTAGCATGTAGTGCCAGGGATCAAACCATGTTCTCTGTGGTTGCCTAAGCAGGTGCTTTAGGCCACTGAGCCATCTCACCGGCCCCATGTTGTGTGTCTTATGTCCATAATTTGATACAGATTTAGGAAGAATTATATGAGACAAAGAAGCAAAAGCATTTACTTTCCCTTGATTCATAAAAATGAGACAGTTTATAGATAAATATATTTGTGTACTTTAAACATTCACTAAGAATCAGGGCCTTATAAATAAGGACATTAAAAAAGTAATACTTTAAGAAATGGATGAGAGCCGGGCGTGGTGGCTCACGCCTGTAATCCCAGCACTCGGGAGGCTGAGGCAGGAAGATTGGTGCAAGCTCGAGACCAGCCTGGGCTACAAAAGTGAGCTCAAGGCCAGCCTCAACTGCATAGCGAGACCCTGTCTAAAAAAAAAAAAAAAAAAAAAAAAAAAAAAAAAAAAAAAAAAAAAAAAAAAAAAAAAAAAAAAAAAAAAAAAAAAAAAAAAAAAAAAAAAAAAAAAAAAAAAAGGATGAAGATGTCCTATAGAGTCAATAAAGTTGATTATCAGTCTTGGACGTCCTAGAGATCAATTGTAGAAGTTTGTGTTTTCTTTATTTTTAGGAAGAACACACATACCCTCATTCCACAAAGAAAGTAGCATTTTTTACCACTAAGCTCTAAAAGAAATTTCCTATTAGTGCGTGCTTGCAGAACAAGCAGTTTACAATTATCTTGAAAAATGGGTACAGGTATATAATACAGCTTTTTAGTCCCTTCCCCCATTTTTCTCCCCCATCCTCTAAATCCCCTTTCCCTATCTTAATTCTTGTTATTAATTTTATCTCATGTTTATGATATATAATGTATACATTTAGATTATTATGTTTCTGTATGGAGCATATATTTTCTACTTCCTCTTTCCCTCTCTTCTCTGCCTAAATTATCTTTTTTTTTTTTGTCTTTTTGAGATAGGGTCTTGCTATGTAGTTCAGGCTAGCCTTGAGCTCACTTTTGTAGCCCAGGCTGGTCTCGAACTTGCACCAATCCTCCTGCCTCAGCCTCCCGAGTGCTGGGATTACAGGCGTGTGCCACCACGCCTGGCCCAAATTATCTTTGATGCATCCCCATTTAAGAGCTCTGTCCCCTTAGGGAGGGTGGGAGAACATCACAGAAGATGTTCCCTGAATATTCTTGATAATTTGATAGTGGTAGAGTTATTTCCTAAGATTGGCTTCTTGACTTGTTTCTATTTTTTTTTTGAACTTTTGTATTTTTTAAATTTTTTGTATTTTTTAATTTGATTTTTTTTGCAGTAGCAGGTATCAAACTCAGGACCTTCTGCTTGCCAAACAGGTGCTTATGCTGCTGGGTTATCTCCCTGGCCCCTTGTAATTTTTTTTTTCTTGTTTCAGAACTTTTGTTTGTTTATTTATTCATTTTCATGGCCGGCTCAGCCTGCCCTGAGGGTAGGGCTGGCACAGCATGTGGTGCCAGGGATCGAACCGAGGTCCCTGCAGCCACCCAAGCTTTCCTAAGCAGGTGCTTTAAACCACTGAGCCATCCTGCTGGGCCCCGCATTACTCATTTTAAAAAACCAAAAAGAAAAACTAACTAAGAAACATAGTGTTAAGGGGAAACAAAATTCCCTGAAACAATATCCAGAAAAATCAGTATTAAGTATTCAAGTTAAAAAGTTTGGCCTAGAATGTTAATGTATTTTCATCTATTCATTGCATATGGTATAATAAAAAGCAAATGTGCTTTTTTTTTAAAGAAAAATTTCTAGCCGGGCGTGGTGGTGCACGCCTGTAATCCCAGCACTTGGGAGGCTGAGGCAGGAGGATCGGTGTGAGTTCAAGACCAGCCTGGGCTACAAAAGTGAGTTCAAGGCCAGCCTAAACTGCATAGTGAGACCCTGTCTCAAAAAAGCCAAAAAAAAAAAAAAAAAAAAAAAAGAAAAATTTCTGTCTTTTTGTGACAGGGTTTGCTGTGTAGTTCAGGCTGCCCTTGAATTCACTTTGTAGCCCTGGCTGGCTTTGACCTCACAGTGACTCTCTTGCTTCAGCCTCCTGAATGCTGGGATTATAGTATATATCACCATGGCCAGCACAAATAATGCTTTAGAATTAAATGAAGACTGGGCATGGTGGCATGTGCCTATAATTCCGGGTCTTGGAAGGCTGTAAATAGGTAGATCACTATGAGTCCAATCGAGTAGTGAGACCCTGAGCATCCTGATCATTTTTTAGTGATCCTTCCCTAAAAAATACAGAAAAAGAAAAAAAAAATTAAATGAATTTAAGGGCCAGGAATATAACTCAGTGGTATAAGCACCTGCCTGACAAGCACAAAGTCCTAAGTTCAATCCCTAGTACAAAAAAGAAAAAGAAGAAAGAAATATTAAATGAATTTCAGTTGACACCTACCCTACCAAAAGAAAATTTGGTGGCAAACTGAACCCTCTGAAACTCATTTTTTCTCAACTGTGAAAATGTGGCAGAAAAAATAGGTTTAAGTGATATGTGAAAAAGTGCATCATAGTAATTCCATGAAGTGTTTGCCTCATATGTTCTTTCTATTCCACTATGAGAACAAAATAATATATTTCCTAAAATACTATGTTTAATTGGAGAGATTAAGTCTAGTATGTCAATGGAGAGGCTGAGAAATAGTATATCAATAGATCTAGACTTGTAGAAGGAAAGATTTATTCTTTGGGGGGCCAAGTCTTCATTTTACTGTCCCATGATACCTCTCTTAATATTTTCAGAGAAATAGCTAAAATGTCAAATAAGATTGTCCTTCATCTTGGAAAAATTCACATCTTCAGTTGTAAGTTTCTCTTTTTGGAAGAAAATCAACCATATAATCCTGGCATGAAACAAGTTTCTGTAGTAAAATGCTATACCAAAGGTAGAAATATGTTCTTGTCTTTGAAAAACCTTGATGAGGGCTTTATGAATTTCATAGATCAGGAAGTTAGAAGGTACAAATGATGTTCTAGGTAGACAAGCATTAAAGACCATTTATAGAAATAATTTAAATCAATGAGCATTTAAGGGCTGCCTCCACCATGGGTTGAATATGGTTGGAATTTGTTCCCCAAAGCCATATTGGAAACTTGGTCTCAATGTATTGTTGAGAGGTAGGGGAATCTTAAAAGGTTGGGGCAGGGACTCGGAATGTAGCTCAGTGGGAGAGAACTTGCCTGGCAAGTCCAAAGTCCCAAATTCAAACTCCAGTGCTGGAAGAACAAAAGATGGCATCTAGTATATGTTGATTAGATCATTTGGGGATATATAGTTTCCTTGGGACTTTAACTCTGATTGTGAGTGGTTATAAAGCAAGGCCACCTCACATGCTTGGCCTTTTGTAAGTATACCAATTTCCCTGGCACACCACAGACAACAAAGCAAGTCTCCACTGGTGGTAGAGCACATGAAAACGTGGTGTTGGACTTTTAGCCTTCAAGATTGTGAATTAAAAGAAATATTTTTTAAGTACCCAGCTTCAGCTATGTAGTACCAAAAAGCCCAACGATATCTACTACATGCTTGGAATGTTCAGGGAATCGCAAATTGTGTATGAGCAGAGCATAAGAAGCAAATTGAGAATTACTGGGAGATGGAAAGTTTGGTAGGAGCCATATTATGAAGAACCTTGTGTACTATGTTAGATAATTTGCATTTTATCCATTGAAAGCTACAGGACTAAAATTCTGGCATCAGTATAATGAATTCTAGAATACTAATGTTATAGGTAAAACATCTGGTAAGGAAGCTGTTATAAGTAATCAGTGAGGGTTTAGACTAAAACAGTAGCCATGGAAATGGAAGAACAGATATTATGTGAACTATTAAAGAGGTAGGATATAGGTCTAGAAATCACCTTTCTTCCCCTGTTCCTTTTTAACAGGTTTCATTCTATTAAGTTAAAAACAGTCAGCTGTAGAAATTTCAATTTAAACACATGTTGTAATACTCACAAAGGGCATATTCTACAAATGTACTTTCAAATGAATGAGCCAATAGAGAATGAGCAATTTATGAACAAAATAGTACAAAGGACTAATCACTACCAGAAAGGTGTTTGTTCTCCAGCAGACTAGAGACTTGCAAGTAAAACAGCCATAAGAAACCATTCATTGCCTTCAAAAAGATTTACCTTACACTCCTGCAGATTACAGGAACCTAATGAAGCAATTTATATGAAAAGAGGTATTCATTTGAATGCTGCTGAGACTAGCCTCAGACCAGAGAAAGGTAAGTGTGCAGCTGAGTGTCAGGAACAAAATAATGAGAAACTCAAACGCCGTCAGGAAATTCATCTGTTGTCTCTGGGTGTTGGTGTCATTTCTTCCACTACAGATTACTTTCTGCAGCGGGGTAAGTAACAGGGCCAGCATTTCCATTTCATGGTTCCTCCTCATAGACTTCTACTTGAAGACTTCAACTATCTATTTCTACGCTACCAGGACTGATTGGTTCGGTTTTGAATAAGGGCTCAGCACAGTGGGCACAGTGGAACTGTGCTATGTTCTATGGTAGGCAGCCACCACTGGAACTATGGAGATAGGCATGTGGTGGTGGTGTGGTGGAGAGCTGGTGGGTAAAGAGCAGCACAGAAGACAGGAGCAGGAAACACACAATGAAACATCACATCCCTGTTGTCACATTCCACTTTACTTTGTACTGGAGATTTAATTCAGCCTTCATACAGAGCTACATTCACAGCCCTTTACAATTTTTATTTTGAAACAGGATCACATTGAGTCATGTTGTCCAGGATGGAAACTTTTTCTCCTCCTGCCCCAGCCTTGCAAAGTGCTGGACTTCCAGGTGTGGGCCACCATGCCCAGCTCAGTGCCCTTTCTTTGACTTCTCTGCTACCACTGCTGCTACCATCTTTGTTTTATGGAGAATTTTGCCTTCTTTCATGTTTCCCCTTCTACATCATGCTTATTCTGTGAGTCATGCCTTGATTCCTCTTCCCCTTCTTGCATACATTTCTTGCCTCCAAAAAGATAGGTGGAGAATATAGGACCACAGGAACAGAATGTCAAGATTGTGAAGAGATACAGCATTTTTGTCCGAAAATATTAAAGGCACCTCCTTTTTGAACCATCAAATCCATCTTCAGGTAAGTATTCTGTAAAAATACTTGGACATAAACAGACATAGAAGCTATCCAGAAAGCATAAATTTTTTTAGAATTTTTTATTTTATTTTTTTTCTTGTTTCAGAACTTTTGTTTGTTTATTTATTTATTTTTATGGCTGGCTCAGCCTGACCTGAGGGCAGGGCTAGTGCAGCATATGGTGCCGGGGATCGAACCATGGTCCCTGCAGCCACCCAAGCTTTCCTAAGCAGGCACTTTAGATCACTGAGCCGTCCTGCTGGGCCCCGAGAAAGCATAATTTGAATTTGCATCAACGGGGAAATGATGTGTATTAGCATGAAGGAAGGCTGCATTGATCTGTATGAGAAGTTAGCAGTGGGATACTCTTGGGGAATAAAAAGCTGTAAAGCCATATGCATTAGCTTTTCTGTTGCTGGGACAAAATACCTGACCTCTGCAATATAAAGAAGGGATTGGTTTTGATTCCTGGTGTCAATCCATGGATACACTGGGTCCAAGGCAGAAACAGTGGAAGGGCATGGTGGAGAAAAACTGCTCAACTCAGGGCATCCAGGAAGCAGATGGTAGAGAAAGAACCAGAGGGCAAGGAGCCAGGGACCAGACAGAGCTAAAGCCCCATCTGTGTGACCCACTACCTCTAACTAAGGACCATACCCTAACAGCTCATTCACTGTACTTTCACAGTCTGGTCATATTGTTTAACCCAGCCAAACTGACAGGATTAACTGGCCCACCACACCTTATGATCCTGTTTTATAGAACAACTCATGTATCTGAAATAAATACTTAAATACATACTTCAAGTGTTTTCAATTTGTTTATGTGTTTTTAACTCATTTGGAAGGAGTTATAAGGAACTATTCTCTAGCTATCCTATATGTATCCCTTAGGAAATTGAAAGGAGGAAGGAGGAATGAAGGGAGGAATTTTTACTTTTTAAGTATGACTCATTTATGAGCATTATTTAGTTTTGCATATTATACTTCCTCAGCTAGTTAATTCTCTTGGCTAATGTTACCTCTTCCTCACAGCATTTGCCAATGTTGGTCATTTAAATGTTTGATTCTAGGGGCCCGGCAGGATGGCTCAGTGGTCTAAAGCGCCTGCTTAGGAAAGCTTGGGCGGCTGCAGGGGCCGCGGTTCGATCCCTGGCACCACATGCTGCGCCAGCCCTGCCCTCAGGGCAGGCTTAGCCGGCTATAAAAATAAATAAACAAACAAAAGTCCTGAAACAAGAAGAAAAAATAAATAAATAAAATAAAAAATTCTAAAAAAAAAAAATAGATGTTTGATTCTAGTTTTTTTTCTCATGTGTGGTCTGCTATAATTTTTGTTCTTGCAGTTTGAATCAGATATTCCTGGGTCTAAATTTGTCCTACTGATGTTCTCTGAGCTCCTAAATCTTTGGTTTAGTGTCTGTTACTATTTTATTTACTAGTACATTTTTGCAACATATAATGAATGTTTTTTTCCTGGATACCCTGTACTTGAACCTATCACATCTTATATCCTTTTACCTCTCCTCTTCCCTTCCTTCCTCTACTTCTAGATCTTCTTACCATTTGCAAAAGATCTACTCTGTTTCCCATCATCTTTGATTTTACTCTTTAAATTATTTATGTGATAGCTAAGCTTGTGGGTCTGATTTATTCCACTTAACATTATGATCTCAAGGTGTATCCATTTTCCTACAAATGACTAATGTCTTCCTTTATGAATGAGTGGTGTTCCACTATGTATACTTACCACATTTTTTAATCCATTCATCTGTTGATGGGCATATAGACTGCTTCCAAGATTTAGATATTATGAATTTTGCTGCTATAAATATGGGTATGAATGTTTGACTGTGACATAGTTTTCTGTTCATCTGCCTTTGTATTTTAGGGAAGGATCTACAGGATGTTCAGGGTCTCACTACTAGATTGGACTCATAGTGATCCACCTGTTTATAGCCTCCCAAGAGCTGGGATTGCAGGCATGTGCCACCATGCCGAGTCTCAATTGCTGTCTCTCTGTCTCTTAAACCTGAGGCTTGCTGGCATGACCCCAGGGCATGGTGAGATGGCAATTACGACTGGGTGTGGTGGCACACCTGTAATCCCAGCTCTTGGGAGGCTGTAAACAGGTAGATCACTAGTAGTGAGACTTTGAACACCCTGTACACACTTCCCTAAAATACAACCAAAAACGAAACAAAGCAAATGAAACCTCAATTGCTGTCTCAGTGCACCCTAGGGGCAGGGCTGGGAATCAAATCCAGGTCTACTGCACCTGCTTACAGGTGCTTTAATCTGCTGAGCTATTTGGCCACCCCTTGTATTTTTAACTCTTCTAAGAAGATGGAAAGAAAGAAACAGCTCAGTCAAATGAAATTTCTGATTTTAGCTTCAATTTTTTTCTTCTACTTATCTGGTACAGGATCTCACTATGCAGCTCTGCCTTGTAGTGATCCTCCTATTTTCAGCCTCTCCAGTGATGGGACTATAGGCATGTGCTGGTTTCGGGGCCAGCATGGCATATGGTACTGGGAATTGAACCTGGGTCCATGTGCTTGCCAGGCAGGTGCTTAGACTGCTGAGCTATCTTCCCAAGGCCTCTAAACTCAATTTTTTGAGAAATTGACATACTGATATTCTCAATTATTGTACTAATTTACACTTCAAACAGCAACCCCTCCCCCAGCATTGTTTGTTTTGAATTACTGATGATGACCATTCTTTCTAGAGTGAGATAAAATCTCAGTGTATTTTATTTGCATTTCTCTAGTGGCCAAAGATTTGAACATTTTTTTCTCCAGATAATCATTGACCATTTCTCTTTCTGAGAAATATCTTCATTTCAACTGCACATTTTTGATGTGCATTCTTTTATTTTCAAACGTCTATTTTTTTCAGTTCTTTATATGTTCTAGATATTACTCCTCTGTCTGAGGAGTAGCTAACAAAACATTTCCCCATACTTTAGGTTGTCTCTTCACTCTGTTGGTTGTTTCCTTTGCTGTGCAGGTTTTAGTTTCATGTAATCCTAGTTATTGATTCTTGGTGTTATTTCTTGTACAACTGGGGTTCTGTTCAGATAGTCCTGGCCTATACCTATGTCTTTAAGAGTTTTACCTATTTATCTTCCAGCAGATTGTTCTGTTTTAATGGTTGATCCATGAGAGATAAAAGCCTAAATTCACTCTGCTTTATGTGGATAACCAGCTTACCTGGTACCATTTAATGAGGAGGCTACCCTTTTCTAGGATCTGTAATTAATTTGAGAACATTCTTGGCCATTATTATTTCATATGGTTCTGCTTTATTTTTATTTCTTTCTAGAATTACCATTATAGGGGGCTGGGCAGATAGCTCAATAGAATAAGCACTTGCCTGGTAAGTACAAGGGCCTGAATTCAATCTCTGGTTCAAAAAAAAAAAAATAGAATTACCATTATATATGTGTTATACCTTTTGAAATTACCTCACAGCTCTCAAATGCTGTTGTTTTCTGATTCATCTTTCTCCCTGTGTTCTAAGCATGTTTCTCACCGACTTGCAGTGCCACCTCTTGATTCTCTTAGTTTCTGTCTCTCATATCCACCTGCATCTCTTCAGGCTGAGCTATTTTCTTACTTCTTGACATGATTTGTAATTTTGTGGTTGGAAGCCAAGCTGTATATATCAGGTAATAAAAACTGAGGTGAGTAGACCTTCAGAATGAGGTTTTTTTTTTTTTAAGAATTTTTTATTTTTATTTTTTATTTATTTTTTATTTTTACTAATAGCCAACAACATTAATTTTATTTGCATTTATTTTATAATTAATTTATTCCCGTGCCATAAGTTTTAGTTTCTTCAGTTTTTTCTGGGATATCTTTTTCTTCTGTGCAACCTCCTCCTCTGGCTTAGGAACAATTTGTTCCTTTTCAGTAAGGATCATCTCAATATGGCAGGGGGAGCTCATGTATGGGTTAATCCGACCATGAGCTCTGTAAGTACGGCGGCGCATCTTGGGTGCTTTGTTCACCTGGATATGTTCAATAACCAGAGAATCTACATCTA
>PVJA010035125.1:0-22111 GCA_004027025.1 Myocastor coypus
TTTTTTTTTTTTTTTTTTTTTTTTTCCACTTGAGACAGACTCTTGCTCTGTAGTTCACTTCAGGCAGACTCTTTGAACTCACTGTTTCACCCAGGCTGGCCAGCTTTTGGTAATCTTCCTACCTCAGCCTACTGAGTGCTGGTATTATAGGCATGTACCACTACACCTGGCTCCTGGCATCTTTTACCTTCTCAAAACTAAAAATCACAATTTTTAATAGATTCCTCTAAAAAAAGTACAATAAAGTAGATTTTTTCCCCTTCAGTGATAGTCTTACTTTGTGCATAAATGTTGAGATAACTTTTTCTTCTTCAAGAGAATAAAAAGATTTTAAGTAAATACCTTTTTACTGTGTGTGTGTGTGTATGTCTTTTTTGAACAGGGCTTCAACGTGTACTTCAGGCTGGCCTTGAACTCACCTTTTAGCCCAGTCTGTCCTCATTCTCAAAGCAGTCCACCTGCCTCAGCCTCCTGAGTGCTGGTAATCCATGTACTACCATGTACTACCATGTACTACCATGCTCAGCCTTATTTACATAACACTTTATAGAAGATTATCAGGGAAATTTAAAAGACATTTTTGGATACTATAAAGAAAAGAGGGGCTGGGGATATAGCTCCGTGGCACAAGTGCCTGCCTGGCAAGTGCAAGGTCATGAGTTTGAACCCCAGTCCCACCAAAAAAAAAAAAAAGAATTTAAAAGATTTTGGGTTTTTTTTGAGAAGAGAATCTTAATGTTATGGTTTGTAACATTCTCTCTTATATCATTCATCTTTTACTAAAACATATGGCTAGCTTGCTTGGATATGTATCTGTATCCTTTCTTTTATAAATCCTTTGAAAAAGTCTTTTGAAATGCAATGTTTTGGCCACCATTCAAATTCTAAGAAGTACAGTTTCATGGTAAGCTGAGCAAAAAAAACCCCCACATTGTCAGTAGTCCAGAAGCTGACTCACCAAGAAGTAATGATAGACACTTTAAAGGGAATGACCTATCTCAGGATCATACTTCAAAGCTTCATGCTGTGATTACATCAGAAAATGCAGCCAAGAAATGAAGATGAGATCTTACTTGCACCCTTTCCAAGTAATACTGTGTAAGAAGGAAGGACTTCCATAGTAGGGTACAAATAATTTTTCTTTCACCAGTAATATTATAAAATTTGGGTTGGGAAACAAATTGAATATCTAGAATGATGGTGATAGTTGTGGAGCTGCAGTGCCTTTTTGCTTTTCTGGCCCTAGATGTGAATAGCCAACTTTGCAGTGACTAAGGGTTAACTCGAGAAACTCAATGCGTATCAGTTTTCTAGAGCTAAGGGAATATACTTAGCTCAGTAGTAAGCACAAGTATCATGTTCATGTCAGACACTGTGCTTCTGTTTCTTACTTCAGCAGATCAGAAGAAACCAAAGCAAGACCAGTAACAGTTCAATTTTGAGGAATGAACAAGCCTTTTGCCTTTAGCATTAGACATTTTAGGATTATAAATAAAATGAACTTGCTTCAGTACTGTGAAGTAGAAAATGACTCCAATAATTTCTGTGAATTAGAGTAATTACAGTTCCATTAAAAAAATCTTGTTTCAGCCTCATAAGATTTTTTTTTTTTAAGGGTGGCCAGCTGATCTTATGATCACTACCAAAGATGATCACTCCACTCTTGTCCTTGAGTAGAGGTAGTATGTCTGATTCATGTTTAGAATTGTCCCAGAGAGAGTATCAGGGCTCTCGGTTGAATCCCCAATAGTGGAAAAAAGAATTGTTCCAGAGATAAGAAAACTCCTAAATTATCAAAATATTTTCGAGAAAAACATAAGCAGATACACCACAGTGATAGATTGACTTTTTAAAATTTATTTTAAGGTAGGGTTTTGATATGTAATTCAGGATGCAATTCTTCTACTTTATAAATCCTACCTCACCCTCCCAAGTGATGGGATTACAGGTATGTACCAGAATGTCTGACTCATTTTGATTATTGAACTTTGTATTTTTCAATAAAGTGTTAAACAGTGCTCTTTGCTGTAGAATGCAATTTGGTATTTGCTACATTTTCTCAAGCATAATATTCAGGGATAGGTGCTTTTTAAAAGTTTATTATTACTATTTTTTTGCAGGACTGGAGTTTGAACTCATGACCTTGCACTTGCCAGGCAGGTACTTGTTCCACAGAGCTATCTCCCCAGCCCCCAAAAGGTATATATTATTTTTTGAAGTTGGATATGGTGGTGCACATCTGTGATTCCAGCACTGGAGGAGATTCAGGCAGGAGAATCACAAGTTCAAGTCCTACATGGTCAACTTACTGAGACTCTGTTATAAAATAAAAAATGAAGACTGTGCATATAGCTCAGTGACATACCACCTGAGGATGGATTATTTATTTATTTATTTATTTATTTATTTTTATGGCTGGCTCAGCCTGCCCTGAGGGCAAGGCTGGCATAGTATGTGGTGCTGGGGATCGAACCGCGGTCCCTGCAGCTGCCTAAGCTTTCCTAAGCAGGAGCTTTAGACCACTGAGCCATCCTGCCAGGCCCCCACCTGAGGATTCTATCACCAGTGCAAAGAGATGAGTGGTGGGTGGAAGGGGGTTTGTAACTTTTTGATATTGTTGATTGAATAAAGAGTGTTCAGTGATAGGGGCCTGATTTTGTTGCACAGAGAGAGACAGAGACTGTTAAATGGTGCAACACCTGGAAGAATGTTCTGTGTATTTTGGCAGTTACAGTTGTTATAAGCAAAAACCTTGAGTTCTTGCATACACTTTATTTTTATTTATTTATTTTTGTAAAAGTTAAACATTTATTTATTTATTTAATGGCTGGCTCAGCCTGCCCTGGGGGTGGGGCTGGCACAGCATATGGTGCCCAGGATTGAACCTTGGTCCCTGATGATTGCTTAAGCAAGTGCTTTGGACCGTTGGGCTATCTCACTGGCCCTCTTGCGTACACTTTAGAACTCCTCATTTTTGTTAATCTTTTTTTGTGAACAGCATGATTTCAGAATCTTTTTTTTTTTTTTTGTCTTTTTGAGACAGGGTCTCGCTATGCAGTTCAGGCTGGCCTTGAGCTCACTTTTGTAGCCCAGGCTGGTCTCGAACTCGCACTAATCCTCCTGCCTCAGCCTCCCAAGTGCTGGGATTACAGGCGTGAGCCACCACGCCCGGCTGATTTCAGAATCTTAACAAAACTTTATAGTAATTTTATATTTGTGTTAATGCAACCTTTTATTTTTTTTTTTTACCATAAATAATTATAAAATTCCACTTGTTAAAAAGAGTATCATTTATTGCCATTACTTGAACTTGCAGGACAAGTAATTAGTAAAAGTGGTACTTTTTTTTTTTTTTTTTTTTAATATATTATAGGAGCCAGGCGTGGTGGCACATGCCTGTAATCCCAGCACTTGGGAGGCTGAGGCAGGAGGATCAGTGCAAGTTCAAGACCAGCCTAGGCTATAAAAGTGAGCTCAAGGCTAACCTGAACTGCATAGCGAGGCTCTGTCTCAAAAAGACTAAATAAATAAATAAAAATAAATATAGGTATCTACATATAGGCATAGGTCATTACTTGCATTAAATTCTTAGTATAAGCTGAATTTAGTTTAGGTATGTAGCATTAACAGTTTGCTTTGGCATTTATTTATTTATTTATTTATTTAGGGAACTGGGGATCGAACTTGGGACCTTGTACTTGCCAGCCAGGCAGTTGTGCCCCTGAGCTATCTCCCTGGCTCCTTTATTTTGTTTTGCAACAGGGTCTCATTGTGTAGTTCAATTTGTCCTTGAGTTCACTGTGTAGTCACAGTGATCCTTTTGCTTCAGTCTCTCCCTGAGGAATGGGATTACAGGGATGTACCACTATACCAGGTGCACAGAACAGTTTGCATGGAACTGTAAGTATTGGAAAGAAAAAGTAGTTGATAGTGAACTTTTTTGCTTAAAGAGAGTTATTGGTGGATCAGAGAATTTAGGATGCTAGATTTTATTTAATGCTCACTTATTTTGAAATTATTTTCCAGGAGACAGAATATTTATTCATTTTTTAATGTATTTAGTACAAGGTGTACGGGGTCTATAGGGTCTCACTGTGTAGATCAGACTCATTGCGGTTCTCCTGTTTTCATCCTCCCAGTCGCTGGTATTACAGGTGTGCACTACCATGTCCATTCTCAGTTGCCCTTTCAGTGTGCCCTGGGGGCCGGGCTGGCAAAGCATACCAGGATCAAATCCTGGCTGCTGCTCTCTGCCTAAGCAGGAACATTAGTCCACTGAGCTATCTGAATGGCCATAGAGACAGACTATTTAGAACCTGGATATACTGGGAAATTGTGGATTCTTGCACTTAACAAATGCCTTTCTAAACACATTTAGCTTGCTAAGTTTTAGCCTTTGCTGTGGTGATGATCATGAACAGTAGGAATTGCATGCTGTGCTTTACATTCACATTTGTGCCACTGCTGAGTAAGTTGTAAAAATGAGACACATGCTGATCTTTCTGTTTTCTGCTAAACTAGCATGTGTAAGTTCATGAAAATGGTTTTTACTCTTTTCCTTTTTCTTTCTGTATTGGTATTTTCTTTAATTACACATAAGCTAGTTTTGGGATTATAGGAATATGCCACCACACCAGCACATAGAGCAAAGATACTCATAATGGCAGTTGAGTTGATCAGAATTCCTCCCTAAATATTTATGCTTGTACAATAGAAATTTCCTTGAAAGGGGTTCTCATTCAGAAGAGTGAGGATATAAAGTCAGACTATAATCATATCACTATGGATTGCCCATCTTTGGATTAGATAGTAGAAGTGAATTGATGTTCAAAAAATTAATTGATAGGAAGAAAAGTCTTTTCCTTAGGCTGGTGTTAATCTTGATGTAGTTAAGTATTAAGAGGAGGTCTTATTTTTGTTTTACTATTTAATAAACTGTTGCTACTATGTTGTCTTAAAAAACCTGGTTCTTTTATTACTTGACACTAATTGTTTGGTGGTAACACATTAAAAGAGAATGTAAAAGTGGGTATAGTATTTGCCCACCACTTCAGGGGTCACAAGTTCCAGAACTCTATAGAAGATGCCTGAAACCTTTCATAGTACCAAATTGTATGTATTACGTGCTGTACTCTTTATTATACAAACTTACCTACAATAAAGTTTTAATGTGTATATTACATAGTAAGAGATTAATAATGACTGATGATAAAATAGAACAGTAAGCATACACTGTAGCAGAAGTATAGCTCACAATACCTTAATTCCTCATTGCACTATAGCAATATTTTCAGACTGTAGTGATCATGGGTACCAGAAATCATGGAAAGCAAAATTACGGTTACACAGGAGATTACTGTGTTGATCTGTGTTGATTCTTTTTTTTTTTTTTTTTTTTTTTTTTTTTTTTTTTTTTTTTTTTTTTTTTTTTTTTTTTTTTTTTTTTGTGGTACTGGGGTTTGAACTCAGGACCTTGTGCTTCCTAGGCAAATGCTTATTCTACTGAGCTATCTCCCCTTGTTGTTTTTTTTTGTCCTTTTCCTTCTTCCTTTGTTCCTCATTTCTTTCTTTTTTTTTTTTTTTAGATTTCTGTATTTAGAACTTTGAGAATTATTATGGAAGCCTTTGATGAATGTGGTTAAATATGTATAGATGCTGTGACAATTGACAGACCCTTTTACAATTCATAATAGAGTAAATTTTAAGTTTTGATATATAGTAAAATGATCTGTATCACAAAACATGATATTAGTGTTTTAATTTGTGAAAGTCATTAACTTCTTCAAGGTCTGTTGTAAAAAAAGGTTAGGGAAAATGCATAATTACACCCTTGACATTTTTGCTTCCAAATGGGAAATAGAATGAAAATCCTAGAGGTGTAATTTGTACAAGTTTTGCCTTTTTAAAAATAATGTTACAAAAAAAAATGTTACATAAATGGAATCATAGAAGATACACTATTTTATGCTTTCCCTGAACATAATGTCTTGAAATTCATTTGTGTTGAAACTACTAATAGTTCGTTGTATGTATTGCTATGTAGTTGTTCCTTGTGTAGATAGTGTGTTCATTAACTGGTGTGTAAATTTTAGTAAAACGTACCCAACTGATTGAATTAGCATAGATCTGGGTGTTGCTGAATGGGCTTATGCTGTTGCCACCATTAGCCCACCTTTTTTTGAGATTACTGTATTTAGAACTTTAAGAATTATTATGAAGACAGAATACCACCGTGGGTGTGAGTGGCACTAAGTCAATAAACTTGTAGCCTGAATGGAATAAAAAGGAGAGAGAAAGAGATCTCACTGCTCTTTCTTCAGAGGAGCTCCAGTCTTTGCCTTTGCCTTGAACATCTGTTTCTAGGTTTCCAGAGCAGACTCTCAGCTTTCCAGCAGAGACCCTTCAGACCTTTTAGCCTTCCACAGCACAGACCTTATGACTTCTGATAATGACTCACAACAGACTCTGTAATGAGCACAGGCATTTAACCTTTGACTGGATAGAGTGAAGATAATAAAGGGAAACAAGCAGCTCAGAGATTCAAATTCTCAGCTCCAGACATGCATAAAATATTCAAGTTTCTAAGTGTGTCCTGAAAGAGAATCTCTTCTTCTTCAGCCAAAGTGACAAGATTTCAGAAACTCAAACACAAGCCTTTATAATTTGCTTGGCTTAAATATATAAGTTTAATGTCCAGCTTTGAATGGTTTCTGAAGTAAAGGTGAAGGCTCTGATCATAAAAAAATGGTATTCTGCAAATAGGGATAGAGTTGTTTAGGGAGATTTTTACAACTATGGGGATATTAAGTTCTTAGACTCTACTAGGAGAAGAGATTTCCCAGTTGATAGTGATAGAGGCATCTCTACTCACACCCCCTGTGGTGTTGGCAGGTCCTGTACCTGAGAAACTAATCTTATGGTGACCACGCATAATGATGCAGACTCTCCTCAGGAACTTCATCATCACTCATTTTTGCCTCCAGGCTTATACCAGGACTTAAATTGAGGTCTGCCATTTTTCTGAAGAACTTCTTGAGTTTCCTAACTCTTATAAGCAGAGGCCTGCTGAGCAAGTTGGAATGGATCATAAGAGGGTGGGATAATGGTCACAAAAGTATATGCCTCGATCAGGCTGTTTGTATGTGTGGAGCCATTAAGTTGAGATTTTGAATTTAATGTTACAGCTTGTACAGTTAAAAAAGATGTTAATAGTTTACATATTTGGCACAAGTATGGATCAAAAGATGGCCTTCTGGAAATAAGTTACAGATGCCCTATACTTTTCACTTTACTGTTGGTGAGGACTCAGGGGAATGGGAATGCTGGAGTGAATTTTCCACATTAAACCAAATCCTCTGCACTGTGATCCACAAAATGTATCCTTTATTAACAGCTTGAAAAACAGGTATGTGAAGAGAGCACCAGAATCTCTGAAGAGCTCTGTCATTGCCCTTCTCTGTATACCAGATGTTATGGCAGGGACTGCAGTTTCTCAACTGGGAAACTTAATGGCAAGGGTTTTAATTGGATCCTAGAGTAGCAGGGATCTAGTGGCAGCACTCAAATGATAAAGACAAGGTGTATATGTACTTACTGTAATGAACGGTGGAAAAAGAAGTGATCGAAATGATCTGCCACGAGTGGACATATCATGTTGGCTGATTAACTAATGTTCCCTAAAGTGAAATAGATAAGAAACCTACTAAAACTTTTATTACATTTATATAATAATGAAACTACGGGCAAATGAACAGAAACCTACCTGAAATCATGGTAACAGAATCATAACCTCTCAGCCAGTTTACAGATGTGAGCCATCTAGAACTCCTTGAATGAAAGGGTGATTGGGTCCTTGTGAGGAAGTACTCTGGTGTACCACCAAAAATTTTATGGGTAGCTTTTTTTCTGTCCTTCTCCAAGAGGACCTATCACCTTAGACTGAGTGAAGATAAATTATTTTGGAGGGTAGGGAACACTAGTTCAGAACTAATGCTGAAGGCCAAGGGAATATACAGTGGGTAGTAGAAGAAGGTAGTTATAGTACTGGCATTGACCTTGTGATCAGTTATAGAAGTGGATTGTAATTTTAATAATTCTCATGTGCTGCCTATGCAATATAATGTTGATAGACTTAAAATTGGTTAAGTATTGTTAAATCTATATTATAATGTTCAGGTTATGAAATGTTAGGAGTAAACATCACCCTAAGAAAACTTGTCTTCTTTTCTGGTGAAGGAATTAGTGTACTTTTTTATACGATATAGTTATTACCATGTTAGGTGTAATTATGAGCCTATCTATATCTGGAGACTAATAATAGTTCAAGAAAATGTGTCTGGTTTTCAAGTTGACAAAAGGTAGACTGTGACAGTTAACTGAGTGGATTTACTGAAGACCGACTACCCAATGATGCAGAACATCATTGTGAAAGGGTACAGTAAAGCTGCTCATCTTATGACAGCCAGGAAGCATAGAGCAGGGGAAAGAGTCTGAAAGAAAGGGACCAGAGACAGAATGGATATAGGTGGCCAAAGTTACCCACCCTTCAAGTAGGCCTTCCCTTCTGTTACTTTTTAATAGCACTATCAAATTATAGTCTCGTGAGTAGATTAATCTACTGATGATGTTTACAGCCATGTTCCAACTGCATTCTGAAAGCCTCATATCTGAATATATGATACTTTTGGGAACATTTTAGATTTAATATATAATAGTATATACAGGTATCTAAATTTTCCCCTAAGCAGTTTTAGTAGCATCCTGCAAATGAACTTATTTACTGTGCTACCATTCAGCTTGAAATATTTTCTGATGCCTCTTAAAATATCTTTTTGTCTTATAGCTTATTTTGAAGTGCACTGTATATTCTAGTTTTTTATTTTTTTTTAAATTTTTTATTTTATTTATTTTTTTTCTTGTTTTAGAACCTTTGTTTGTTTATTCACTCATTTTTATGGCCGACTCAGCCCGCCCCAAGGGCAGGGCTAGCGCAGCATGTGGTGTCGGGGATCGAACCGCGGTCCCTGAAGCCGCCCAAGTTTTCCCAAGCAGGCGCTTTAGACCACTGAGCCATCCCGCCGGGCCCTAGTTTTTTATTTTTTAATATTTTATAAGATAGACTCTTTGTGATTGAGCTCAGGCTGGTCTTGAACTCACATCAACCCTCCTGCCTTCGTTTTCCTTTTTTTTTTTTTTTTTTGTCTTTTTGAGACAGGCTCTCGCTATGCAGTTGTGGCTGGCCTTGAGCTCACTTTTGTAGCCCAGGCTGGTCTCGAACTCACACCGATCCTCCTGCCTCAGCCTCCCGAGTGCTGGGATTACAGGCGTGAGCCACCACGCCCGGCTGCCTTAGTTTTCCAAGTGCTAGCATTATAGGTATGCCCTGCCTTGCTGGGTTTCTAGATATTTTATTGTTACTAATTTTTAATGTAATTCTGTGAGTTCACAGAATCTGTACTGTAGGATTTCAGTTACTTGAATTTGAGTTAGATTTTGTGGTAAGGCATATGGTGTGTCATGGTGAAAGTTCTGTGTGCTTAGAAAGAAAGAAAATGTACTCTGCAGTTAGACATTAATTATTGTTGACAGTGTTATTCAAATCTTCTGTAATCTTTCCTATTTTTGTTACTTGCTTTGTCATTTACCTAAAAGAACTGCCAAAATCAGAAGTGTAATTCTGTTTTTGTCTCATGTATTTTGAAATTACATTTTTAGGTACATACAAAATTGGGACCATTTTCTCAGTGAATTCATTCAGATTCATCATAATTGTCTGTCCCATTTTAACTTGGTAATATTTACTATCTTTAAAGCTTTTCCTGTCATAAATCCAGGTATTGTGTCTTCCTTATGACTAATACTTTTTTGCCCTCCATCTTTTAAGTTTCAATCGAAGTCTACATTTTGTAGGGTTTTTTCTCCAATTTTATGTGGGTGGTGCATGTCTGTAAACCTAGCACTAGGGAGCCTGAGCCAGGAGAATCACTGCAGATTTGAGGCAAGCCTGGGCTACAAAAGTGAGTGCAAATGCAGCCTGAACTGCATAGTGAGACCCTGTCTCAAAAAGACAATAAACAAATAATTTTGTATTTTAAGACAAGATCTCTGTAAGTCACCAGATTACTCAGGCTAAATCTGTATCAGATTTTTGAGAGTGCTAAGGTCTCCTTCTAGAGGTGGTTTCCAGGTTCTTTATGTCTTTTTTTTTTTTTTTTTTTTTGGTCTTTTTGAGACAGGGTCTAGCTATGCAGTTGAGGCTGACCTTGAGCTCACTTTTGTAGCCCAGGCGGGTCTCCCCTCGCACTGATCCTTCTGCCTCAGCCTCCCACCACACCCGGCTCAGGTTCTTTATGTCTTGAACAGAGAATTGATGAAGATAAAAACAAATGATAGCAAGGTTTTAGATTTATTAAAGCTAGGAAAAAGACTCTACAGAGCGGGTTTGTGCCAAGAAGAAGTAAAAAATATAGTCCATTGGATGGTAGTAGGCTATTGTGAGAAAACACAGTAGGAAACAGCTCATTGGTGACTATTCTTTTTATATTAGCCATTGCTCAAGTTGAGGTCATATCTAGGTCAGTCGTGGCAAACCTGTGGCACTCATACTGTGGCAGGCTGTTTATCTTTGAAAGCCCTAAAAGGTCATCACTGGCTAGGTGGTGCTATCAAGTTCTTGGGGAGAAGTCAGTGAGTGGAGCTGTAGAAATTGTTTGTGCATGTGTCCTAGAATTTTATAGTTAACAGGTCTTGCCTTCTTCCAAAGCTGGCATTGCCATTCCCTAGTCTCTTGCTTCAACCTGGCTTCAACTTCCCACTTGTCTTGTAATGTTTTTCTTACAGTTAGCATTTATATGCTTAGGTTTTGCTTTTTTATTTTGGCTGACATAATTTTTTTTAATACTAAGGATTATACCCAGGACCTTCACACTGAGGTACATATACCCCTAGCTCTTTCTTATTTTTTATTTTGGGACATAGTCTTGCTAAGTTGCTAAATTGCCCAGGCTGGGCTAAAATTCATGATCTTCCTGCCTCAGCCTCCTAAGGACCTGAGAACTCAGGCATGGGCCACCATATCCATATTTCACTTTCAGTTGTTGATTTTAAAAGGTCTACTTAAGTATTTGTATGTTTAGATTTAGGTTTGATGTCTTTCCCCCACCACTTGTATTTTCTTTCTCTATCATTTTCCCTTCTTTTACCTTTCCAGTATGGGGTTTGAACCCATGCTTTTGCACTTTAAATAATGCTTTGTCCAGTACGAAGTTTTATGTTTTGAGACCAGTATTATTTTCTGTTTATGTTTTATTTTCCTGTCACTTTTCAGATTAAATATTTCAAAAAATTCATTCCATCTTCTTTAGTAGAATATTAGCATTTCTTGGTTTTTGTTTTGTTTTAAATTTTTGTGGTGGTAGTGGGATTTAACCCAGGGCTTTATTCATGCAGAACATGCACTGAACTACTGAACTACATCCTCAGTACTATTCCCTATGCTCCATGACTACTGTAGAGTAAGTAGTAGACATCTTTAACTTATTACAGTCTACCTTCAAATAAAATCATACTGCCAGGTGTGGTGGCGCATGCCTGTAATCCCAGCACTTGGGAGGCTGAGGCAGGAGGATCAGTGCGAGTTCAAGACCAGCCTGGGCTACAAAAGTGAGCTCAAGGCCAGCCTGAACTGCATAGTGAGATCTTGTCTCAAAAAGACAATCAATCAATCAATCAATCAATCAATCAATCAATGAATAAAATAAGATTAATGTTTAAAAACAAATAAAATCATACTACTTAGTGTATTATATAAAAAACCCTGTTTATCTTCAATTTTCCACTTCCATCCTTTTTAATGCTGTAAATCCAGCATTACTATTTGCTCTAAACAGTCTTAAGAGAGGAAAATATATTTATCCGAGTTTTTCAAAGCTTGTTTTTATTTAAAGTTTTCTTAGAGTGTACCTTTGCCATAGGACTAGTTTGCCCTTGCTTATAAGGTCTCTTCTGAATGCTAGAATTAAATAAACTTATCTTTACTCTGATTGGTCATAACCAGAATATGTGTAAACTAATAATTAAATTTATATGTCTCAAGTAGTTTCTTGTTACCTAATAATTGGTTTCTTTGCCCATCCTCTTGGAATCTCACCTAATGTATGTGCAAGTAGTTTAAGTAAAGATAAAAGGTTGTCCTATAAATTAAAGCTGCTGCAGCCTTCCATGACTCATGTAAGTTTCTGACTGGGTTTCTGGTCTGCTTGGATTCTGATTGCCTCTTTCTGCCTGGAACCTGGAAAGTGTATCAAGGTACAAAGCTTGGTCAGCCTTAGGGTTTACGTTCAATAATTTTTTTTTTTTCTTCTCTCAAGAGCCACACTTTCATGTTATCTGTTGCTTATCACCCATGAAGATTTGCTTCATTCGTCTTCCTAATTTTTTAGGTATGACTGCAGGGCTAGTCTTAAAAGCAGTTATTCTGCCATTGCCAGATTAATTTAGCCTTTTATAAACATAAGATTCTGTATGACAGAAGTGATTATAGCTTACTTTTTAAATTAATATATTTTAATTTGCAGCAGCTGTCCTGGCTTAGCCGGTATGTAATCTGGTTGTTCATTATGGCTTTCATGTAAATTAAATGCTTATTAGCCTTCATAATAGGTTAGTGAACAGTGCAGTGATTCTACTCACTTTACCTATTGCTTCCTAATGCCTCAATTGATAGCTAGAATTGGCTTACTAGAATTGGCTTGTAGGACAGTAGTTTGAACTTTAAGTTATCATATTACCAATCAGTTATGGATTATTTTGTTCTTGTTCTAGAATGTCCTATACTGAGTAGAGGATTTTGTATCAGCCCTTACCAGTCATATTTATTAGAATGTGGCAATAATTAATGAGGCTAAGAAATGTGCTTTAACACTGGAGGAGTGAGAGTGATTTTAAATGGCTATCTTTAATATAAAGGAGGTATTAAGTTATTTATAGAAATAGTGTTGCCAAAGGTATTTCTCATAGGTCATTGTTTAGGACTGCAAACTTCAGTTTTGTATTTTTAACACTATTACCTTTGTCTTGATTGTAAGGCCCAAGAAAAGACCTTCCATAGAGGCTTTTTAATTAATTATTTATTTATTTATTTTTGCATTTTTGAGACAGGGTCTCACTATGCAGTTCAGGCTGGCCTTGAGCTCACTTTTGTAGCCCAGGCTGGTCTTTTTTTTTTTTTTTTTTTGCGGGACCAGGGTTCAAACTCACGACCTTGCACTTGCCAGGCAGGCACTTGTGCCTCGGAGCTATCTCCCCAGCCCCTCCAGGCTGGTCTTGAACTCGCACTGATCCTCCTGCCTCAGCCTCCCAAGTGCTGGGATCACAGGCATGAGCCACCACACCCGGCTCATAGAGGTTTTTTAAAATTATACTGGAACTTGCATTAAAATCTGCAGTATAGATTTGTTAGACTTTATAATCAGAATGCATAAATTACATTATTTATTTATTTGTTTGGTGTAGGGTTTCACTCTGAAGCTTGTATTCATAGTGATCCTCCTGTCTCAGCCTCCCAACCATTGGTATTACAGGTGTGTGCCATCATACCAAGCTGCTGGCCTTTAAATATTGATAAATGAAGCCATATAATTTCCTTTCACTGAAAAATATTGGCTCATCTATTTTCTCTTTTTGGTACCAGGAGATCCAACCCAGGACCTTGTGCTCTCCAGGCAGGCAATTATACTGCTGAGGTATTATGCCACCCCTCACTGAAAAATACTGGGCATCTACTATATTTAGTGCTTTTTTTGTTTTAAGTGTAGGAAAATTTATTGGAGAATAGGAAAGGGAAACAGGGAATAGGAATTGCTTCTGAGAGACATGAGGTGTCCCAATAAATTGCCCAGGACTTAGTATTTATTTCTTTCATTTTACAATGTCCTTCTTTTTAATAATGTATCTTTGATACATAAAAAATACATTCATTGTAATTAGTACATACATACATCATATCTTTTATAGCTTTAATATCTTAGTCAAAAATCATTTTATAGCTATACTGATAGGTACTGTGTCCATAATATATCAATAAGATGTATATATGTATATAGCTTGAAGATGAGTATAGTGTTTGCTGTTAAATGGTGTTTGAATAGCTGCTGCCAGAGGATCACTTGTATTTTGAAATCATTTTGAAGTGACATTTTTCCCTTTGAAATTATCAAGTGTCTTATTTTGTACATGAAACAAGTTTAAGTGTTAATTAGAAAAGATTAGTAACTAGCTGCTGGTATTATTTACTATGCAATGATCCTGAAATATTGAGGAGCATGATTTGTGCTGTTAGAACTTTCTTTTTTTTTAAATTTTTATTTTATTTTATTTTTTTCTTGTTTCAGAACTTTTGTTTGTTTATTTATTTTTATGGCCGGCTCAGCCTGCCCTGAGGGCAGGGCTGGCGCAACATGTGGTGCTGGGGATCGAACCATGGTCCCTGCAGATGCCCAAGCTTTCCTAATCAGGCACTTTAGACCACTGAGCCATCCTGCTGGGCCCCTGTTAGAACTTTCTTAATAAAAGATATACTGTTTTCTTACATCATTCTCCTAATATATGCTGGCATAACATTTTTCTTGTATTAAAAATGTGTCCATGGTGTTGGCAGTTCTAAATTGGTTATCTGATTTAAATAGCTTCTGTGAGTTCTAATTGATTTTGAACTTTTTAATTTGACTAGTTTAGTGGGAGTTCTTTGAAACATGCCCCATGGCATGAAGTATCTTTTTCTTTAATATATTTGGAGGACTTGATTTAGAATTTTTGTTTGTTGAGACAAGTTTCACTATGTATTCAAGGCTGGCTTTGAATTTAGAATCCTGCCTCAGCCTTCTAAATGTTGAGATTACAGACTTGGACCACCACACCAAATTTGGTGCAGGATTATTAAGTAAGTAACCAGGTGCCGAGTATTTATCAGCACTCTTGTGCTGGAACCTGAAGGTATTGAACAAGAAACAGTTTTGACCTCTTTCAGTTTGTAGCTTATTCAAACAAAAGGAATAAGAATTGGAAAATTATTCATGTATGTTACTTTTTTTGAATCAAGTAAGTAAATATTCTAAATGATTGATAGTATCCGCCCTTCTCCCCATCTTTTTGAGGCTGGGCTTCACTATGTACTTCAGGCTGGTCTTGCACTCACTTTGTAGCCCAGGTTGACTTTGAACTCAGTGATCCTCCTGCCTCAACCTTGAGTGCTGGAATTACAGGCATGAGCCACCACTCAGGCTCTTCTGCTTTCTTTTGACATGAAGAGTTTTACCAAGATCTTAGGCCATTCTTAAAGGGAATATGTATTATGTTATATGTTAGGGAATTTTATTTTATTTATTTTTGTATTTTAGGGAAGGATCTTACAAGGTGTTCAGAGTCTCAGTAGTGATCTGCCAGTTTCCAGCCTCCAAAGAGCTGGGATTGTAGGCATGGGCCATCATATCCAGTCTCAACCCTCCTCTCAGCATTCTGTGACTGATTTAAGACAGAATTGCAAAGTATTTGCCTTTAAGAATACACTGAATGGGCCCAGCGGGATGGCTCAGTGGTCTAAAGCGCCTGCTTGGGAAAGCTTGGGTGGCTTCAGGGACCGCGGTTCGATCCCTGGCACCACATGCTGCACCAGCCCTGCCATCGGGGCGCGGGCTGAGCCAGCCATAAAAATGAGTGAATAAGCAAATAAAGGTTATGAAACAAGAAAAACAAATAAATAAAATTAAAAAATTCTTAAAAAAAAAAAAAAAAGAATACACTGAAGGATTATCTGTATGGTTAGTTGAACTGTTTCATTTTGTCTATAAGGAACATTTTCATATAAGGTAAAAATCTGTTCAGTATTTTTGGGACAAATGTCACATGACTATGGTTTTGGTAGTAACTGAGTCATTAAGTTATTTTTTTTACTGTATTTAGTACAAGGTCTACAAGATCTTAGTACGTAGATTTGACTCCTAGTGTTCTTCCTATTTTTCAGCCTTCCTAGTGCTGGGATTATAGACCTGTGCCACCATGCCCAATATCAATCCCTATCTCAGCGTGCCATGGGGGCAGGCTTTTTTTTTTTTTTTTAGTCTTTATTACTTTTAGTAAGAAACAACATTGAGACAGATTCAAAACATGTTAGTAGGACAGCTGCAATAATTGATACAATGCATATTGGTGTCTTCATAGTAGTTGCTCAAAGTAGAAGATACAGGCATAACTTTTCTAAACAATATTGGTACAAATATTTCTTCTGATTGAACTAAGAGAAAGTAGTTGTGTACGTAGTACAATATTTCATAATAGTAGTGGGTTATTGGCAGAACTGGCAATGTTAGAAGCTGTTGACTTGAGCCCATTATAGCTCAGCATATTCATCTGGCTTTCCTTTAAACTTTGCTGCTGGGTGGTTAAGTCCAAGTTAAAGCAAGATTTATATAACAAAACATGTAAATTTTGTATCTGATAAGGTCAGTCAAATCCCCTCAGGATTTACCTTGAAACCATGTACAGCATTTTGTAGAACTTTTGTTATTGTTAGCTGTCTGGATGAGTCATTGCCATTGCTTGACCAGTTTGCTTTCTGAAAGCCCGAAAGAATGTTTTCTCTCTAGGTGATTCTCCTTAGGCACATTATACATTGTTGATCCCTTTTCTCTGTGGTCCCAATAATCTCCTTGAACAAAAAATTTAGGACACCACTGAGTTATAGGATATTACAGTACAGGTTCTCTTATGTACGGAGTCTTTACTGACCTTGAAGAGCTAGGGCCAAAATATTGACTGTCCTTATAGCCTTTCTTCTTCTCTAATTTTTGGTCTGAAAACTTAGGTTCTTAACCATCCAGAAGAGAGGCTTAGTGATACTATTATTCTATAATATAAGTACTTGAGCTTATCATCACAATCTTTTTAAATATTAAATGCTTTAGACTTAACATAGAACCAGTGTTCTCCATCAATCATTGATATTTAATAAATCCCTATAGAATGTGATTTAAAAAAAAAAAAACTGCTACAGTTTTTTTTTTTTTTTTTTTTTTTTGAGACAGGGTCTTATTGTGCAGTTCAGGCTGACCTTGAGCTCACTTTTGTAGCCCAGGCTGGTCTTGAACTCGCACCAATCCTCCTGCCTCAGCCTCCCAAGTGCTGGGATTACAGGCGTGTGCTACCATGCCCAGCTTTGCTACACTTTTTTACACAGAAATTTAGAAATCTAAGCATATACAAAATTGTAGCTCGTCAATCCTATGGCATTTTTTCTTGTCTCATTTTCTGCTTAATTCCTTCCTTCCTTCCATCCATCCTTCCTTCCTTCCTTCCTGGACCAGGAGTTGAACTCAGGTCCTTATATTTGCCAGGCAAGCACTTACTCTACTGAGCTATCTCCCTAGCCCCTTTTGTTTTCTTTTAAAACAAGCATTTACTTGAGAGAGAGTATAACAATAATTGAAATTACATTAGAAGCAGCACATTTATAGAAGACAAGAATGACAAACAATCCAAGCATGATTTTACTCTTACACTTTGCTACTCTGAGTGTCAAAAGTCTGTTGGAGATTCTTAGGACCATTGTCTAATTCATCCTGTGTACAAAAGTGCATGTTTTTTTCCCTTGCCAAATTTCCTAACTTTTTGGCTTGCTGTCTCTTTGTTCTTTACTCCTTAAGTTTTTAATTTCCATGCCTTTCCCTTTTTATTTCTCCTTTTGTGTTCTTACACTAAGGAGACTATACGATATTTACACATGTAGGTCTGGTTTATTTCACTTATGAGTATATCTTCAACATATATCCACTTATATAGTAAGTCTTCTAGTTTATCATTCTTCGTAGCTGAGTAATATTCCATTGTATAAAGTAACACGTCTTGGGGCCCAGCAGGATGGCTCAGTTGTCTAAAAGCACCTGCTTAGGAAAGCTTGGGTGGCTGCAGGGACTGCAGTTCGATCCCCGGCACCACATGCTGCGCCAGCCCTGTCCTGAGGGCAGGCTGAGCCGGCCATAAAAATAAGCAAACAAATAAAATACCACGTCTTCTTCAACCAATGTTCAGATGATGGGCATTTTGGTTGTTTCTATGATTTGGCTATCATAAATTGTGCTGCTGTGAACATAGGTGGACAAACATCACTATGATATGATATTTTCAGTTTATCTGGGAAAATTCCCAGTAGGGGGACAGCTGGATTGAGTGGGATTTCCAGTTCTAGTTTTTAAAGGAGCTTCCATACTGCTTTCCATAATGGCTGCACTAATCTGCATTCCCACGAGCAGTGGAGAAGGGTTCCTTTTCCTTCACAGCCTCTCCAGCATTTGTTGCTGATTGATTTCTTTATAATAGCCATTCTTTCTGGGGTGAGATGGTATCTAAGTGTTGTTTTAATTTGCATTTAACAGATGGTTAGCCATGTGGAGCACTTCTTCATGTATTTATAGGCTTGTTGTGTTTCTTCCTTTGAGAAGTGTGTGTTCATTTCAGATGCCCATTTCTGGATTATGTCTTTCAATTAATTCTTTATCAATTCTAGATAGAAGACTTTTGTCTGAATACTTAACTAGTTAAAATTTTTTTTCGAAATTTGTAGGTTGTCTTTTCACTCTGTTGGTAATTTCTTTTCACTTGCAAAAACTTCTCAGCCGAAGGAGGTCCTAGTTGATTCTTTCAAGTGTTGCACATGCATTTTCATTGTTGTCCATGACTGTTTGCCTGCCCCAGTATCTTCATGATTTCCTCTTTCTCTTCCAGGAGATTTAGTGTTTCTGTTTTAATATTTAGATCTTTGATCCATTTTGAATTTAGTTTAGTTCATGGTAATAGCTGGGTTTAGTTTTAGTTTTCAATATGTAGAGAGCCAGTTTTTCCAGCATCATTTGTTAAAGAGGCTATCTTCCAATAAGCATTTTTGATCCTTTTGTAGAAGATAAGGTGGCTGAGTGTGTTTGTTTTTGCTTCCGCATCTTCTAATCTATTCCATTGATCCTCAGGTCTATTTTTTTGTGAATACTATGCGATTTTATCACTGTGGCTTTGTAGTATAACTTTAGGTCAGGAAATGTAATGCCTCTTGCCTTATCTTTGCTGCCCAGGATTGTCTTTGCTATTCTAGGTCTTTTCTGGTTTCCAGATAAATTTTAGGAATGATTTCTCCAGGTCTGTGAGATATGTTGATGGTATTTTGATAGGGATTATGTTAAATCTGTATAACAATTTAGGAAGTATGGCCATCTTCGCAATGTTGTTTCTTCCTATTCAGGAGCAGGGAATATCATTCCATTTTCTGAAATCCTCTATCATTGAAAAGATCTTTTACTTCTTTCGTTAGACTAATTCCTAAGTATTTCATTTTCCTTGGTGCTATTTTAAAAGGTATTATTTCTCTAATTTCCCTCTGAGTGTGTTTGTTATGTGTGTAGAGAAATACTATTGACTTTTGGGTGTTGACTTTTTATCCTGCTATGCTACTGAATTTGTATATTCTGTTAGCTTCTTGGTGGAGTTTTTTGGGCCTTCCAAGTAGGCTATCATGTCATCTGCAAATAATGATAGTTTAACTTCTTCTTTACCTATTCTTATTCCTTTACTTCCCTCTTTTGTCTAATGACTGAAGCTAATGATTTCAGAACTATATTGAATAGGAATGGTGATAGAAGACATTCTTGTCTTGTACCAAATCTGAGAGTAAAAGACTTGTTTTTCCCCATTTAGAATTATGTTCGGGCCAGCGAAATGGCTCAGTGGTCTAAAGTGCCTGCGGAGGAAACTTAAGGCAAGCTCTGTGACCGCTCCTCAATCCCTGGCACCACATGCTGCGCACCCCCACCCCAGGGTGGGCTGAGCCAGCCATAACAGAAACAAATAAATGAGGTTTAAGAGAAATAAATAAAAAAATCTTAAAAAAAACAAAAGAATTATGTTAGCTGTTGGGTTTTCATAGATGGCTTTTATCACACTTAGAGGCGCTCTATTCCAATTTGCTGTAGGACTTTGAACATGAATGAGTATTGGATTTTGTCAAACGTCTTTTCTGCATCAATTGAGATGATCATGTGGTTTTTGGATTTGGCTCTATTGATTAGTGTATTACATCTATAGATTTGTGTATATTGAACCATTCTTGTATCTCTGGGATGAATTCTACCTGGTCATGGTGTATTATCTTTTTAATGATTTGCTGTATTCAAGGATTTTATTGAGGATTTTTGCATCTCTGTTCATGAGAGAGATTAGTCTTTTTTTTTTTTTTTTTTTCTTTTTAAGACTGTTTTGCTGTATAGTTCAGGCTATCTTTGAACTCATTGTGTAACCCAGGTTGGCCTCAGACACTCAGCCCTCCTCCTCCTGCCTCAAGCCTCCTGAGTGTTGAGGTATAGGGATGCAATACTATCTTTGGCTAACTACCTCTTTTTAAGCTTCCTGTCCTTAAAAGTTTATTTAAAAATCAGACCTTATTGGTATATTTTAGATATGCATAATGATCCCATTTATCATGGAGATTGTACCCGTACATGATACAACTTGATTCTTTTTCCCTTGATTCCCCTACCTTGCCTTAAACGCCTCCTCTCCACTTCCAAAAGCTTTTCTCCCTCCTTTCTCTCTCTTTTTCCTTTATTGGGCAGAGGAGTATTGGGAATCAAACTCAAGACATTGTACTTGCCAGGCAGCCCTGTGCTGCTGAGCTTTATCTCAGCTCCCGCCTTTTTTTCTTTTCAACTTTTCCCTTCCTTTCTTTCTCCTCCGCCCTCCCTTGTTCTCGTTCATCTTTGATCATTTTCTTCCATAAGCTTTCTTATTTGCACCAGTGCTTTCCAAAACTAATTTTCACTATGTAAGTAGGTAGGCAAATACTCCTTGGGAAGTACCAGAACAAGGCCAAAATCCTTTTTTCATTTTCTTTAGGTGCGTACTATAAGTTTTCTTTCTTTCTGTCAGACTTCTCCCTATGGGTTTCTAAGTATATGTATGAATGCTTTTGTTTTTTCCTTTTTGGATATGCCTTCAGCTAACGTGTTGGATTCCTTTGTTGAGGTGTATTAGGAGAAATAGGGTTACTTGGTTATGTGATATGCATAGCTATCATCATGTGTTGTATGTTGTGAGTTGGAGCTGAAAGAAATGACAAGAAGACCCCATGAATGTAGCTTCAGAGGTCTCACTGAGATCTGTCTCTCTCGAAGTGAGCCCAGGACTCCAGAAGCATCTCCTTTTTTTTTTTTTTTTTTTTTTAGCATCTCCTTTTTAATAAGGTCATACAGTAGAAGGATTACAAGGAGGAGAGGAGATAATCACCAACGTCTCAAGTAAGGGTGGAGACATCAGTCAGGATAAGCTGTTATATCAATGTCTCAAGTAAATCCTAGTTTTCTGAAATCCCTAAGTAATAGATTACAACCCACTCTAAGCTTTGTTTATTGTTTTTCTGCTTCTTTAAGATGCTAGTTTCTTATCTCTACAATCATGATGTACTGTGAAATTACTCTTCTAACAGTTTTACTGTTACAGAAGTATATATGCAAGTATTCATTTTTTCATGCCAGTGTCAGTACTTGAAATTAATCATTCTTATTACTCAGCTATAAAGAATGATAAGCTGGGGGCCCGGCAGGATGGCTCAGTGGTCTAAAGCGCCTGCTTAGGAAAGCTTGGGTGGCTGCAGGGACCAGGGTTCAATCCCCGGCACCACATGCTGCGCCGGTCCTGCCCTTAGGGCAGGCTGAGCCAGCCATAAAAACAAACAAAAGTTCTGAAACAAGAAAAAAATAAAATAAATTCTAAAAAAAAAAAAAGAATGATAAGCTGGAAGACTTCATATATAAATGGATGTATATTGAACATATAATCATTAGTGAAATAAACCAGACCTACATAGGTAAATATCATATAGTCTCCCTAAAATAAGAACTCTAATTTTTTTTTCTTTCCTTACCAATGTAAATTGGAAGGTGTGCCATGTGCACACCCTGTGCTCTGTATAACTATTGTGAGGACAATATGCAGTGTGTCAACTGTTAAAAAAAAAAAAAAAAAAAGTAGCCGGGCGTGGTGGCTCACGCCTGTAATCCCAGCACTTGGGAGGCTGAGG